>JANGFH010000100.1:392-41133 GCA_025758715.1 Glaciozyma martinii | reverse complement strand
GGGTGAGGGAGGTGAGGGGGATGTGGGAGGTTAGTATGGGCAAGAAGAGGAGGGGGAAAGTCGAGTAATAGAGGCGCGGTTCGATAGAGGGATTGCTCGAGGGAGAGCGAGCACGCGTCGAATCTCGCGCCTCGCACGACCCAAGCTGGCAACGAGCGGTGAAGATTGAAGAGAAGCAGAGAAGCACTGCAGGGGGAAAGGCATTGCAGAGCCCTGAACTACGAATCAATCTTGCAGAGGAGAGCCAAGTTAGCACCCAGGCACCGAATTCCGCATGAGAACGAACGCACCCAGCTCGAATCGACTCCCGCCTCGTCCGCCGCAAACGAAAACTCCACCCCGCGCTTGCGACATTCCCTCAGCACCACCACACTGTCCTTGCATCCCCAGAACCACTCCTCGTAGGCACCAAGGACGAGCTTGCGAAGCCCTGTTCAACCCCGCGACGTCCTCGACCAAAACCTCCGCCAGCACCTCCAGCTCCTCCTCGATGTCCAAGTCCAGCACCGTCCACTTCTTGAGCGAGTTTGGTAGCCAGCGGCTGATCAAGGCACCGACTCTGCTCTCGGCGGATAGGTGGGAGAGGTGGACGCAGGCGGCGATAAAAGGCTCGAGGGTTGTGTCGACGCCCAGGTCGATAAGGGAGAATTCGAAGAGCTGTGGGGCGATCTTGACAAGCGCTGGGATTTGGTGGTCTAGGACTTCGTCGGAGTTGGTGGAGAAGGCGAGGGAAGTGAGAAATGGTTGTAGGAATGGAGTCAGGTTTGCCACCGTAAATCCGAAATCGAGATGGGCGAGAAAATGAAAGTCTTGCGTCAGAAAGGAATGTCGGTATGCTGAAGAGGGAGGGAGGACGAGTGCGAGGGAGGAGACGTCTGGGAGTCCAAGTGTCAATTCCGGGCACAGGGCTGCTGGTGAAGACGCACCGGCCAATTGAGCTTCCATCAGAAATGAATAGGCAAACTCCTGGTTCAAGAGAGCAAGCGACCTCACGCCGCTACACAATTCGACGACGGCAAGTGCCAGCTTCGTCGACAGCGAGCCCCCCAGGACCAGTTCCGTCGTCGTCCACCCCGTTCCTCCCTTGGAGACCAGAGACCTCGCCTGAGAGTTTTTCCAGATCCAGATTCTCTTTCGTAGAAGCCGCTGGCCCTCTGCGCGCCAGGGACGCCAGATGAGAGAGACGACGAGGAGGAAGTTGTAGGCGGCGCAGGGGTCCTCTTTGAGATCCGCTGGAAGGGGAGGCGCAAAGTGGAGGATGCGGTGGAGGATCTCGGTTGGGAGCGAGTAGATGGTCGCCATTGTTCTTGGGGGAGAGGTCGAGAGCGATGGGGAGAGGTCGAGCGGAGGGAGGGGTCTGGTTTCTGTGCGGTCGTCAGCAGCTGGGACGACGTGCGGGGCCTGAATCGAGTACTCACCTTTGCGAGTCTGTCAGACCTGTCCTAGCCAGCAGTTCCAAAGCATCCGAGACGAGAGCAGGAGGAAGAAAGGCGTTCCTCCCCAAGTCCTCTCTCTCCCTTCGACCTCAACGATGCCCTACCCCAAACAAACCCCCCAGCCGTTCCCTCCACTCCCCGCTATCCCAGCCTCTGCGCTACCCCAGTACGTCGCCCCAACCCGCGCCTCCAAGGCACTCCAAGTCGGCGCCTTCACCGTCGGCACCGGTGCGTTCTTCTCCTTCGTTTGGCGCAGGGTAGAGCTGACGTTGGGATGGGTGCAGCGTTGACGTTCTATGCGGTGCTGATCTACGATTTCGGACAGAGGGAGCACTGCTTCATGCCCGTTCGTTCCTTCCTCCGTCCTCCCTCCCCTCCTCCTCCCACGTCTCTTCCTTGTCCCAGCCGTACTCTCGTGAAAAGGAAAGGAAGCTAACTCAAACTCGACAGGTCCGCCGGTGGTTCGACGCCCACACCCAAGACTTCTTCACCCTCTCCGCCTCTGACCGGGAGCTCATCGTCGTTCCCTCGCCTCTGCCCTCCACCAAGACGCCCATGGCGTTCTTCGCAAAGCGTGATGCAGATGGGAAGGAGATCTAGAGGGACCGAAGAGGTGAGTGCGGCTAGAAGGGAGAGAGGGAGGGAGCTGATGGGCCTCGCAGGGAGTCTTGTTGGATAGCAGGACGGTGCGGCAGGTCGAGCGGGAGCTCTGGGGACTGGATCCGCGGGATGGTGGGAAAGATGCGCTGTGCTGGAGCAATATAGGAGCTACGGCTGCTCCTTCCCCCTCTTTGAACGAACGGCGACGAGGTGGATCCTGCTCGAGACCTCTGCTTCCGTCCGACCCTCATCCCACAGCTTCCCGACTCTCATCCCGCGATCTTCTAATAGCCTACTTCTCGCGCTGCTCTCCCTGCTCTCCCTGCTCTCCCCTCCCAGCTCCACAAACGCACGCATCACGAAATTCCGACAGCGTTTCATTCACAGCCTCGCCTTGCTCCCTCCCGCAAGTCAAAAGTGCTTCTGAAGCCACTTGACGCTCTCCTCGAACGCAGCCTCCTTGCCCGCCTTGATAGCGGGGACGCTGAGGTCTCCACGAACAGCGAATCCGTGATCGCAGCCCGGGGCGAACGTGCGCTTGTCTGCTCGTTCAGCGATTAGCCGAGGTTCGAAGCGCAGGAGGAGGGGAACACACAGTTCTTGTCGTCCGCAAAGACCTTGTCAGCAATCTCTTGCTTCTCGGGTCCGAACTGCGCGGATCGGTCAGTGAGAGCGAGGGGGAAGGTGGGAGACAGGAATGCGTACGGCGAAGTCGGTCTCGCAGGTGTTCCAGAGGAAGGGGATCGTCCCGACGCTCTTGAACTTCTCGAGGTCGTCGGGGACCGAGAGGAGGGAGGGGTGCGCGACGATGCCGACCTTGATAACGTGCTGTGCGGGGAGAGGGCCGTCAGCTGCTGCCCTCCGTCTCCCTCCTAGCACTCCTGCTCTCCTCCTCCACCCCATTCAAAGCAAGAAAGCGAGCACTCACGTCAAGTGCGAGATCAAACACATACCGACCGCCATAGCAGTACCCCGTCGCGGCAAACTCCTTGACGCCCTGCTCCTTCAGCCCCGCAATAAGGGCATCGAGGTACGGCCTCGTAACGCTCTGAGGGTGCTTGGCGAGCCAGCCCATCAGGTCGAAAGTCCCGTCATTGAGCGCATCCTTCTCGAGAGCATCGCCGGCCAGGTCTGCGGACGTCGGAGGTTCAGCGTAGCTCGAGGAGGGCGCGGGAGCACGGACAGTCGGGGAGGTAGGTTGCGTAGCCGTTGGCGGCGAAATCGTCGGCGAGGATCTGGGGGACGATGGGTCAGCACGCTGATGCTAAGTCGGGGGATGGTTCGAGTGGGTGGGGAGAGGAGGAGCGCACGCACCTTGGCGTTCTGGAGCTCGAGGCCAAACACGTCGGGGCAGAAGAGGAGCGCCTTGGTCTTGTCGTAGTCGCCGGTGGGGAGCGTGACGTCTGCGAGTTCGCAGAGGGAGTCAGCAGGGCGCGCTGGGGGTGAATGCGGTGGGAGGGGACGTACAGGTGGGAGTGCCGTTGAACGAGGTGATGGTGCCCTTGGGAGTTCCCTCGTGCTGTTGCGCTGGTTAGCCGGGAGGTGGGGAAAGCAGCTCCGATTGAAGGGGAACTCACAGAGACACCGCGGATGCAGCAGGAGCCCAGAGTGGGAGCTGACATGATATGATATAGAGGAGGGTGAGGGGTGCGCGTTCGAGTGGAGGTGGGAGGAGAGAGAGAGAGAGTCGAACGTCGACGGCAGGTTCGGCGGCACTTTGACCAACTCGATTTAGATCCACTCTGTGATGTGTAGGGGGCGGGGTTGTTGGAGAGGGTGGAGTGGCGCAGGAGGTTCTTTCAATACGCGGGGGGATTGAGGAAGGGAGCGGAGTAGGAGGATCGAAGGAGGGACGTTGGAGCGAAGCAGCATCGTCAGTCACGGGGAAGGAGGAAGGACACTGGAATTGCAGCAGAGCACAACAAGTCCTCCGTACAGGCATTCCTGTCGAGCTGCGAGGAAGAAGCAGGTTAGCTCCCGCACGCCTGAGGAACATCGCAAGACTCGCCTCTCCACCTCGCTCCAGCTCACTCCTCGCCGTCGCCGATACGACCATCGGCGCGAAGCTTCCCTGGGAGAAAAAAGCAGTCAGCGGGGGTACGTCTGAGGACGCTCGCGCACTCACCTCGTTCGACCTCCTCAAGTCCAGACGAGCTCGATCTCCCGCCGGGCACATTCCTTCGCCAGCCCTGCGCTCGAGGGAGAGTTCCAAAACTTCGTCTCCTCCCCCGCAATCTCCAACGTCCGCAGCTTTGAGAGCGCCGGCAAGTCTGATCGCAGCAAGCGGCGCGCTTCCGAGTTGCCCCTGTCGCGCGGGGATCGTTCGATGGTGAGGGTGCTGAGGGAGGTGTTGAGGAAGGGAAGGTTGTGAGATGCGCCGATGCAGGTGGAGGTGAAGTGGGAGAGGGCGGTGCAGGCGGCCAAAAAAGGTCGTAGGTCGGTGGAGGCTTCTCCGCAGGGAAGGGCGAGTGCGGTAAGCTGTGGAGCTACGGCGACGAGGGCGGAACGCTGGGGGGCGCTGAGATCCATGCCGCTGTCGGAGATGGAGAGGTATCGAAGGGTGTCTTGGAAGAGGTGGATGATGTGCTGCTCTTCGGGGAAGAAGGTGTAGTCGAGTGTGAGGTGACGAAGTTGGAAGGGGAGCCTGTCGCCGTCGCGCAAACGTCCAAAGAATTCGACGTTTTCGAGGGTGAGAGAGGTGATGCCTGCGGACAGAGAATACTCAGTTGCGAGATCCGGCTCCGGTGGGGTGGCATCCTCACCTCGTAAAGTCGGCGCACGCAGTGCGGCAAACGGTACCTCGTGCCCGGACAAAGACAGTGACCGGAGATCCTCGCAAGCACTGATCGCTTGCATAGCCATCGGCCTTCCTCCCCCCTCGTCGTCGTCGTCGTCGTGTCGTCGTCGTCGTCGTCGTCGTCGTCGTCGTCAAAGTGTCCGACGACAACGAGCTCCAGCGTCTTGAATCCCGTGTTGCCGTATGCTTCCAATCGATCCACCGCTTCTTTCGTATAGGTCCGAATGCAGAGACGCCTCCAGAGCAGCTCTTGCCCGTGTGGTCGCTAGGCGCGCGAGACCAGAGAGGCGGCTTTCAGAAAGGCGTAGCGTTCGGAAGGATAGGTGTTGAGGTGGTCGATGTGGAAGGGTGGTCCGAATTCCAAGATCCTTCTGAGAAGCTCTGCTGGCAGGGAATTGATGGTGGCCATGCGGGGCTGGCGGGGACGGGGGGAGAAGGACTGTTGGGAGGGGAGCGGGCAGTTGGCGCTGTGCAGAACCTGTTGAAGAGGTGGTCAGGGAGAACTTCGAGGGGTGAAGATATTCTGACCTACGACTGATTCTGGTACTGAGTCGCGTAGAGAGAGCTGAGCTGGAGCAGGAGGTGGGCGAAGGACAAGAGGGGGGAACGAGTTGACTCCCGCTTCTTCTACTCTTCCCCTCGCCCTTCAAAATGGATCCTGCAGTGATTCAGCTGGGAGACCACGTTATCGTCTACTCGGTAAGCTCACCAGCCCGTCCAAGTCCACCTCCGTAGCTGACGCCGCCTCCCCCCAGAGCCGCGACCAGGTCGACTCGATCATGGTCAAGGAAGGCGCCCAGCTGCAGAACAAGTACGGCCACTACAAGCACGACAGCATGGTCGGAGTTTCTTACGGCACCAAGGTCAGTCACTGCCTCTCACCAAGCGAGAGAGGGAGCTGACCTGTTTGCGTGCAGTTCCCCTCTGCGAACGGACGCGGCTTTGTCTACCTCCTCAGGCCTACGCCCGAGCTATGGTGCGTGCGGTCTTCCGGCAGCTAATGGTAAACCAGCTGACGAGGCGCTTGCTCTCGCAGGACGCTAGCACTTCCTCATCGAACGCAAATCCTTTACCTCCCCGACATCTCCTTCATCACCTCGTACCTCGATATCAAGCCCGGAAGCAAGGTTATCGAAGCTGGTGGGTGTCCTCCAACATCTTACGAAGGAATGGACGGCAGCTGACGAAGGAGTAGGAACGGGGAGCGGCTCCTTCTCGCATTCCATCGCGCGGTCAGTCGGGTCCAAGGGCAAGGTCCACTCGTTCGAGTTTCACGAGGAGAGGTACCAGAAAGCTAGGTGAGCCCACTGGGAGGTGGAGGAGTGGGAGGAGGAGCTGATGCGCGAGGCACAGGGACGAGTTCAAGCTGCATGAACTGGACGAGGTGATCCAACTCAAGCACCAGAACGTGTACAAGGATGGATTCGAGCTTGTCAATGAGGTGGATTCAGGTGCGTTCTCGTGTATCGGTAGCGGTGGGAGGAGAGGAGCTGATCTCGAGCCCGTCGCAGTGTTCCTCGACTTGCCTGCTCCCTGGGAAGCACTGGGTCATGCGAAGGCTGCCCTGCGAGTTCGTGGCTTCCCCTCTGCTTGTCGAAACACCTCTCACTCCTTCTACAGAAAGATCGACAGTCCCGCATCTGCTGCTTCAGTCCCTGCATCGAGCAAGTCCTGCGAACAGTGACTGCTCTCTCGGAGCTCGGTTTCTCAGGTAGCTACCTCCTTGCTCTCTCTCTCCGACCATCCACTGATGAGCCTGCGCAGACATTACGATGTACGAAGCCCTCACCCGCTCGCACGAGCCCGCCGTCCTCCTCGCACCCAACATCTCCACCGCCTTGGACCGGATCCACGAAGTCGAAGCGAAGAAGGAGCGTCGTCGGGAAGGGCAGATCGAGGGAGCTCGCGTGAAGCGAGAGGAAAAGGAGAAGAAGCGGAAGAGGGAGGAGGAGGAGGGTGTGGGGGAGGATGGAGAGCCGGCTGCGAAGAGGGTTGATCTGGGGGAGAAGGCGGAGGGGACTGAGGGAGAGGGGGACACGTCCATGTCGGATGGAGAGGCACTCGCGAATCCTCTGGTGGCCAGTACGACGACGCCAGCAGCAACAACGCCCCACCCCCTCGCCACTTCCACCCTCCCCTCTCCCCTCCCCTCGACCTCGACCGCCCGCCCTCCGAACCCAAACCACCACACCCTCAAACACTTCACCTTCAAAGCAGGTCCCCAATCGCGCGGACACACGAGCTACCTCACTTTCGCCACGCTCCTCCCCGGCGTCTCCCACTCGTTCGCCCCCTCGATCAACATCAAGGCGGAGGACACGGCCGAGCTGCCAGCGAGTGAGGACAACGATATCGCTCGTTCTTTGGCGATGGCAGTAGCGGAGGAGGAGGATGATTTCCCCATTAGCCAGGAGGAGCTAGAGGCCATCTCGCAGCTCGGCGCCGCACTCGATGGCAACAGCTGAAATTCGCACCCACACAAGCTATGTATCAGAAAACCCCGACTCTCCTCCTGCTTCAGAAATCGCTCAGAAGCTCCAACGAAGACTCTGAATCCTCCTCTGACTCCTCCTCGTCCTTCGCTGGCGCCGGCGCGCGCTTTCCTCCTCCGCGCGTCGAGGGCCCAGCTCGTGGAGCCGGCGCAGGCGCCTTCTCGGCTGACATCGTGAAGCGGAGCGTTCGGCCGCTCGTCGAGCGGTTTCCGGGAGAGGGAGGAGGGTCGATATTGCTGCTGCGAGTCGGTCTTGGAGTTGGGAGCGCTTTGGGCTTTGGAATTGGGGCGGAGCGAGTGGGGTTGGTGATTGGGGGTGGGTTCGGAGTTGGCTTTGGGGTCGGCTTGCTCTTTGAGGAGCTGGTTTTGGGGAGAGGGACTGGGTCGTCGTCGACTTGGAACTGCGAGAGGAGCGTCAGTGCGAGGTTCTCGCAAGGAGAGAACGAAGAAAGCACCTGACTCGGCTGATCAGAAGGCGCTGCAGCAGTTCCGTGATCCTGGTAGCTCGCCTGAAGACGCTGGCGAATGCGAAGACCGATGATGAGCTTCTTCCATCGCTTGAGACAGCGATCCTGGCGCTTCGCAAACTCCTTCTCGTCGGCAATCTCGGCCGTGTTGATGATTGCCTGCGCGCAAAAGCGTCAGAACGATGAGGGCGAGCCAAAGAGAGCGAGAGCTCACCTCGAGTAGGACGTCTGCCATGTCCGCGGCGACGACGACGCCCGAGAGGATGGGAAGCGCACGACGTTGTCGGAACTCGAAACCAGTCTACGAGCAACGTATCAGCACTCGCTCCTCGCCAGCCGCGTCCGACGGGACTCACCACAGCCTCCGCGTACTCGATCCCCAGAGTCTTTGCGCACTTTGCAGCGCCTTTGTCTGCGAGGAACGTCATTCAGCTTCGATCTTCGCACAACCAGCCAGGAAGGAGGACGCACGAGGCAGGTGAACAGCTCCAGCAGGCAGCATCGATGGAACGTAGAGGTCGATGTTCCCAAAGTCGTTGCGAGGAATCTTGCCCTGCTCGCAACGAAAAGCGTCAGCAAGACGTCTCAAGCCACGAACCAGAAAAACGCACATCCTTGACCGGCGGCGGGACGTAAACCTGCGTCTGGTACGCCGCATACAGCCCCTGCTCCATCGGGTCCGCCCCCTCCAACAAGGCCGCCTCCTCGACGCGCTTCCTGTTGATCGTGACGTTCCGCTGCTTGACCCACTTCATCGGCTCCTCCCCATCCTTGACGACTCGACCTTCGCGCCAGTAGTTCTCGGTACTCTTGAGCGCCACGACGGCCGAACGAGGGTAGACGACTTCGGTTCCGCGGAAGGTGCCGACGGGCTTGGTGTTGGGGCGGATGGTCTCGTCGCGGTGGAGGTGCTGCTCGAGAATGTAGCTGCGATACAATGTTAGTGGGTTCGAGGAGCGGGTGGAGGGCGGCGGACCTGGGGTGGTTCTTGAAGCCTGCGACTGAGGTCGGCATTGGAGCGTTCGCGCGGCGATTCCAGAGCTCTTCTTCTTCCTCGCGATCTCGGTTCTGTGTCATCAAGAGAGGTTGAGTTGGGAAAGCGAGAAGCGAGGGAGGAGGACGCACGAGCTGGAAAGTGCGCTGGTACGGGAGAAGCACATCTGCGAGCCAGTCGGTTCCTTTCTTGGACGGACCACGCGCCTTGACAGTCACAGTGTTGTAGTTCTTGGCGTAGCGAGGAGTGATGTCGCGCGCAGTGCCATCTGTCTCGCGAAACCCGTGAGCGGAGACAGGCAGAACGACGCAAGAAAGGACGCACCTTCCTCGAAAGCGACGACGTAGAGCATCTGGTTCTCCGCATACGACCTCGGCGGCTCCATGATTCCTCGACAGCGCATCTTCTTTCGAGTAGGGTCGACGGGGATCCAGTGGCGGTTCGAGCGCGTCCAAACTTCGGTCCAGAAGACTGGGAATCGGTTCATGTCCTCGCCGTCTGCGCAGGGGTCTTCAGTACTCGCGGCCGCACCGAGGAAGCGAGAGCACGCACCAGGACTTGGAGAGCGATTGGTATCGCGCCGAGCCGTCTTGGTCTTCCTCAGTCGAACCACCGGGACCTTGTACGCGAGCTTCCCTTGACCGTCCTCCCAGCTGTCGCTCCCACTCTCCTCCTCCTCCACGCCAGTTTTGACCACCTTCTTCCCCTTCCCCTTCCCCACCTCTCCATCTCCCTTGCGCTTCCCACTCGACTTGTTCGCCGCCGACGGAGCTCGCCAGTCGATGGGCTGAAGGCTGAAGACGAGCCTAGCGGGAAGGTCGAGAGCTCGACACAGGCACGTAAAGAGCTGCGCCGACATGTCCCTCGATCCGCGCAGGAGGATCGCACGCTTCATAAGGCTCTTGACCGAATGGACCTCCTCCCCTCCCCTCGGCTCCTGCTCCCGCGCTTTCCCCTTCCCCTTCCCCTTCTGCCCGAGGTCGTCCTGCTTGCTCGTCCAATCGCTTCCCCAGGCCTTGCGCTGCGCGTCAACCTCGGCGACGCTCATGCGCTTGATCCCCGTGTCCTCGTCGATCGTAAAGGACTGGTACCACCAGGAGAGGAGGTCCTTGAGCGCATGGTCGAAGAGGCGGGAGCGGTCGCGTTCGTTTGGGTGCGAGGTGCGGTTGAAGGCGATGAAGGCGTTTTGGAGGTGGAGAGGGACTTTGGAGAGGAGTCGAGCCTGTGCGAATCGCGAGGTCAGCTCGCGCGCCTGGCCTGCGTCCAAGCTAGGAGCGTACCTGGAGCTCCTTGTTGTTGATGTAGCGGTTGCGGATCAAGCCCGCTGCGAAGAGGCAGATCGTGTGCGTCTTGTGCTTCTCCTGCCGAATCATCCTCTCCCTTGTCGTCGATCCATCACTCTTCTTCCTGCGAGCGCGGTGCAGACTGAATCAGCTCCCTCTTCCCTTCCTGCGGCTCCCCTCCCGAACTCACTTGGCAGCTCCCTTGCCCTTCGCCTTCGCACCTCCCTTGGAGATGACAATCTCGATCCCCTCTCCCTCTCCTCCAGCTGCCGCCGCCTTGTTCGCCGCAAGCGTAGAAGCCCTCTGATCAAGCGTGACATCGATCTCGTCCCAAGCTTCCTCGTCGTCCGAGTCGTACGCCGCTGCCGCTGGAGAGTTGAAGGCGCTGTGGTCGTCGAAGGAGGAGCCACCGGGAGAGTCGTGGGCTTCGAGAGCGTCCAAGGAGCGTTTTGGCATCGCGCCGGGCGTTGAGCGAAGTCGTACCTCGATGAGTGGCGGAGGAAAAGGAGAGGGATGTCAGCTCTCTCCGAGTCCTCGAGGTTGCCCTCCACCACTTCACCTCGCAAAGGTCAGGCTCAAAGCTCCCGAGCAAAGAACATGTCCAAGGCGTGAGTGCTGTAGCGCTCAACCCAGCCGAATCGTGGTCCTGACGGCGCCCTCACTCTAGCAGCTCCACCCCAGGTGATTCGAACAGCACCTCTCTCGCCCCGCGCAAGGCCTCTATCCACTCTCTCCCCAAAGAGCTCCTTTACACCATCTTACGACTCGCTTCAACTTCGACCAAGTCGGACGTCTGGCAGTATCCCCGGGAGAGCTATGCCTTTCTTCGCTCCGCCTCTCTCGTGGCGCGCGTGTGGAGACCGCTCGCCCAGGAGCTGCTATGGCGGAAGGTCTGGATCAGCCCGGGGGAAACACGGGACAACGCGTCCCTGTTTGCTGCGAGTCGCGGGACGGGGAGGAGGACGACGGAGCTGGTGATCTGGGGAGAGGTTTCGGAGGTCGAGGCAGTGATCAAGGCGTGCGAGGGGCTGCGAACACTGCTGCTGTGTTTCGGTGGCTATTCCTTGCGGACTACTGCGCCTGCCGAACCTGAAAGGCAAGTCCTATCAATTGTCCGACCCTCACGGCTCACAGCTAACCTTGGGTGGGTGGTTCGCGTTGCAGGCATCGTCTCTCTCTCCCTCCGCAACGTCAAGTTCACCCACCTGGAACAGTCTGTCCAGCCTCCTTCCTTCCACCTCCGACATCTCGGCCTCGACTACCTCTCTCCCCCCGACGCACCGCTCATCCCACTCATCCTCCACGAGACTCTTCAGTCCCTTGCCCTCACCCTCTATTTTGACAATCTCAACGACTCGCAGCTCTCCACTTTAATCGGCGTAGCCTCGCAGCTCACCACCCTCATCCTACCCTCTCAGACCTACCTCGTCAACCTTAAACCCTTCTTTGCGGCCTGCACCAACCTCTCCCACTTCACCTCCTCTGTCTCGGGCTCGCTCGACAACCTGCCTTTCCTCCGCAGCTCTATCGAAACCCTCACCGTCACTGATTTTCTTGTCAAAATCGACGCCGACCAACTCCACACGCTTCTGACATTGGACATCTTGGCCCTTTCGAAGCTGCGAAAGTTGGAGATTGCGCCGACGCAAAGGCGGGGGACTGCGGATGAGGAGGAGTTCAACTCGTACGAGACGGGCAAGGAGGTTGTGGAGGAGTGCGAGCGACGGGGGATACAGCTGGTGTGGGTTTGATGGCGGTTTTGGACGAGGTGAGTTCAGTGCGGACACGATGTCATAAGTTCTCGCTGATGCCTCTCCTGCAGACTTGCAGGCAGCCGAGGACTGTCACGAGGGACTGGAATACGACTTTGTTTGCTCGCTGTTCGCAGCTCAGCAGTTGAACTGCTTTTCGTGGCGAACTCTTGCGCTTCTCACTCCCTGCTCTCCAATCCGAAGTCGTCGCAAATTCAGACGTACTGAATGCACCAAACGCCCCTCCTCAATCAAACACCTTCAACCCCGCAAAGCTCTCATGCCCGACCGCCTTCCTCATCACCGCGAGCGGATCCATCGGTTTCCTAACCTTCTTCGTCTCCCCCTCCCCCAGCACCTCCTCCCACTCCTCCCCCTCGACCTCCCACTCGCCACCCTCCAAAAAGACCTTGACCATCGCCGCGCTGTACCCGCTCACCAACGCCGTCCCCTCCTCGTTCGCCGTAACAGGCTTCGACCCCTTCCCACTCCTCGCCGCCAAATTCCAGTAAACGAGTTCGGGCAACTCGTACCCCGCCTCCTCGAACTCGCGCCTGATGATGGCGTGGTGCGTCGCGTAATCTCCTTTCGCGGTCTGGGCCGTATCAAACTCCATGTCGCTAAAGACGAAGATGCGCGAGACCATCTCCTCCTTTGCGACTTTGGCTTCGACGGCGCGAGCGAGGAGGATGCGGAAGACGAGCGCGAAGTCCGTGTTGTACCCCATCCCCTGCTTCTCGATCTGCGCCGAATGCTCCTGGAGGGTCGAGCCGGAGAGGTCGATGAAGTGGGGGGATTCGGAGAAGGAGATGACGGCGTTGGAGAAGGGGGGTTCGGTGACTTGGGCGACGAGGATGGAGAGGGCGAGGGAGGAATGGATCGGCGTCGTCCCATCTGCGAACTGAGGGCCCTCCATCGACCCCGAGACGTCCGCGACGGCGAGACAGCGCGAGAGCTTCCCCGCGTCTCGAACGCTCTGCACCAACGTCCTCCACTGCGCCTCGACGACCTCCGCTTCGACATCCTTGGCTCGATCGGCCTGCATCAAAAGCGACGCGGGCGTGAGAGCCGCGCCAGAGATGGTCGATTTGCCCTCGGCGACGCGGAGGAGGAACGCCTTGAACCCCTCCGGATCGCGCTTCGCGAAGAGCTTCTTGTTCTTGTCCATCGCGATCGACGGGACGCGTGAGTACGAGATGCTCGTCCATTCGTTCGCCGACATCTTGCGTTCGACGAGTTCGAGGTGCGCGCGGAGGGGGACCAGGTAGGTCGTGCGGTAGACGGAGAGGGAGTGAACGAGGGAGGAAGGAGTGCGAGGGGAGGGGAGGGGAGTGAGGCATTCGGCGATGGTCGAGGCGAGACGGGTGAGGCGGTCGTGGAATGCTCCTTCGCTCGGAGCCCACTTGGCAGCGAGCGAGATCGGGCCTTCGACAATGCGCGCGTCGTCTTCTTTTCCTGCTGCTCGGAGCTCGGTCGACGATTGGAGGGCGGCGAGGTCGGCTTGGAGCTGGAGAGCAAAGATCCGGGCGACGGTGACGTGGAGGGCGCGGTGGAATCCTCCTTCGGTCGCGAGGGACTGCTCGAGTCGCTGAGCGAGAGCAAACTTTGCGTCCTCCTTCGACGGGGCGTCCTTCGCAACTTCGGCTCCGCCCTTCTTCTGCTTCGAGCGAGAGACGGCGTAGGGAGAGGAGGGGTCGAGGATGAAGCCTGGGATTCGAGTAAAGTCGCCTTCGACCGAGAGTTCGGATCCAGTCGACGTCGACGCCAAGGGGAGGGAGGAGAGGACGACGAGGTTGAGGAGGTCCTTGTAGTATCCGTGAGAGCGCGCTGTAGAGGGGTTGACCTCTCGCTCCTCCTCCTCCTCGACCTCGCAAAGATCCCCATCACCCTCATCCATCGCCTCCTCCGCCTTCCTCTTCTTCGGAACGAGATCCGTAGGACGAACGACCCACTCGAGGTTCCTCAGGAGCGTCTGCGGGTGCTTCTCCGCAAGCCACGCCGCCGCCCTCGTCCACGCCTCCTTCTCCCCCTTCCCCCTAGGGATACTCCTCGCGCTCCAAATGATCCTAAGCGTCTCGAGCGAATTGGTGGCCCACGCATCGGCGAGGAGTTGGGCAAGGTCTGGGCGGCGGAGAGAGGAGAGCTCGGTGAAGAGGTCGAGGGTGGGCGAGAGGGTCGAGGCGTTGGTGATGCCGCTGTTGTCGGTGAGGGTGAGGTTCTCGGTGGCTGGGGTCGGGTGGATGGTAGAGTCGTGGATGCGGAGCTCTGGGGTGCGCAAGGCGTTGAAGAGAGGGTTGTCGGAGGGAGCCACGGCGTCCGCGGGGTGGGCGACCTCGACTTCGACTGCTTCAGGAAGGGCGTGGATGGACTCGAGAAGGGAGTTGAAGGCCTCGGCGGAGGAGAGGGCGGCGTCAAAGGGGAGGAGGGTCGGCGCCATCTGAGTGGACAGGAGGTCAGCGGGGGCAACAGGGGGGCGGCGCGCTGGCAGGGAGGCGCACTGGGATGCCTGGTAGCCGGTCTTGCTTAGAGGGCTGCGTCAATTCGAGACCTTTGGCGAGGCGGGATGAGAGGAGAGGGAAGAGAGGCGCAAGCATTCCTCAGCGGGAGTCACGAGGCAACCCACGCACTTTGTTCTCCTGATTGACTCAACCTCGTTCTTCGTGACTCCGCCACTTTTTACGTCCTCCAGAGCTTCGTATGGCAGACCTTGACAAGCCAGTCCTCGCTCATCGAGCTCCCTCGAACCCCGAGACGGCGTGCGAAGCCCCTCCTGTCCTTCCTTTCCGGTTCTCCCAGCTTGCCTAGCCCTCGCAACGAAACAACGCTGAACCCAACTGCATTTACTACAACACTCCAAACGCGCCTCCCTAATCCCCAAACCGGTCGGGCAGCACCACCGGCGCCAAGAGGGACCACGCGTAGAGGACGAGGCAGAACCACGACGAGACGATCCGCATCCACATGGCGACGTGCGACCGACCAATCTTGACTGGGCTTCCGTCGTCGGGGAGGCCGAGAGGTCCAGCGGGGGAGACGACGTTCCTGGCGTCATTTCGTGAGCTTCGAGCGCGAGGAGCGGCAAAAGGGGAGGGAGAGAGAACGTACCAGTTGGTGAGGAGCATCGCGACGTACATCGTCGCCATGATGAAGATGATGTGGAACCAAGAGTAGTTGTACCTCGTTCCCGTTCGCTCGTCGTCTCGGTCGTCTCCCGTCGTCTCGTCCTCGTCGTCGCTCTCGTCCTCCTCCAACGCGCTCGCCGGCAACGATCTGCATACCTCATCAGCACTCCCTCCCCTGCAGCGAAGAAATAAGAGGAACTCACCCAGCCGCAACAGCCGCCATGAGCGCCTGCGTCCTCAAACTCTCCTTCTTCTTCGGCTGAGCATTGACAACTCCCATCTCGCCCTCCTCCTCATGCGCTCCGAGCGCCGAATACCCCTCCTGCATCGCGAAAGGCCTCTTCCCCTTCCCAACCAACGCCTTGCTCTGCGTCGCAGCCCTGCTCGTCGAGTACGCGATCGCGAGGAACGTAAAGACGGCTCCCATGACGACCATCCCGTTCCTCGCGCCCGCTGCGCGCGATTGGAGGGGGTTGCACTTGCCCCCTTCGTCGTCGTGGTTGGCGATGGCCGAAGTGACGAGGTAAGCGGTGTAGGCGACCACCATGCCGGATTGGGCGAGGCCGGAACGCGGGTTGGCGTCTTGGACGGCGGGGGAGATGGAGATGAGAGTGACGAGGATCGAGAGGAGGAGGTTGAAGGTGATGAATAACTGGTTGAGGGTGCAGTGCGATCCGGCGAAGAAGACGTATTGGATCACCGTGAGGGCGATTTGGATCACGTACAGGCCCAACGTCGACCCGATGAGTATGTACTTCCACACGTTCGAGTCCGTCTCCTCCCACTTTTCGAGGCAGGTTTCCGACCACGAGTGGGCGAAATCGACGAGTAGGACGAGGCCGATGAGGATGAAGATGGTGGCGCCGATGAGCGAGATGTAGTTGCCGTAGAACATGAAGAACCCGTTCGGGATAAAAAAGCTCGTCACGATGAGGATGATCCAGACGGCTACCTTTGGGCCCCACCAGCTGTGGCGAGGGGGTCAGCTCGAGAGAAAGGCGAGGAGAGGTGGGGGAGAGAGGACGCACCCGTTCTGGATGGCCGCTCGCTTGACTCGAGTGTCCTTGACGCCGATGAGGAGGAGTCCCAGGATACCGTGGAACAGCGCCAACGCAAAGCAGATTCGGTGCACCTGTTCCACGCCCAGCATCAGCTCAGCTCCCCCCCCCCCCCGGACCCCCTCTAACGACTCGAAAGAACGCACCGCCAACACGCCGTAGCACTTGCCCTCCTCGCAGCTCATCTTGATGTAGTCGTAGCTCCACTTTGCGATAAGCTTGATCGCCCAGTCGGTGAGCATGACCCATGCAAGCAACGAGTTGAGGAGGAAGATGATTGAGAAGCCGACGCGCGTGGCGACCGACGAGTTGCAATTGCACGACTTGGTGAGGGCGGAGGCCTGCTCCAACACACCGTTAGCTGTGATCCCTGAACGGCTCCTGGGGAGAGAAAACGTACGGCTGTCGAGGTACAGAAGAACGCCACGCCGCCGACGCAAGCGGACGCTGCTGTCCCTCCAAGTCCAGCGATGCTGCCTAAGAGGGGAATACCGAGAACAGCTCCCATATTTGCTGCTGTTGACTGTGCAGGCGAGAGAGGCTGAGCAGGGCTGAGTTGGAAGGAGGGAGAGCTGCGTCGGCGTTGCTCCTCTCCCTCTCCTCCCCCGCTCCTCTGCCGCCGCAACAACACTCCCTCACTCGGCCCATCTCCCTCTCTACCCCACTCCTTGGAACTCGACACCCCCGTACGTCTTTGAAGCGCTGTTCCTCGTTCCACCCAAGCTGACGCCGACCTCCCGCAGTTCCCACGTATCGCCAGCCCCTCCTTCCGCCCGCCATGTTGATGCTCGAGCCTGGGAACCGAATCATTACCGATGTCCTGACCGAGAAGATGCTCAAGTACGATCCCCACCGGTTCAAACGCAGTAGCTCTGCGACTGACGAACGACCCCCACAGACCCTCGTCAGTGGACCAAGCCTTTGTCGACTTTGACAGCGTGCGGTTCCATCTCTCTACGCCAGAGAGGAAGACGCTCCTCTTGCTCTCGATGGAGGTGCGCTGCTGGAGTGAGCTGGTGCAGTACGGCGCGATGGAGATCATCGAGCGCGAGTACGGAGCCTACGTGTGTCCGACAGAGGTGGACTACAGCGTTAGTCTCCAGATCGATCTCGAGTCGGTGCCTGCAGCTGGAGGTGAGTTGGCTCGCGTGTCACTGGGGGAGGGAGGCTGGAGCTGACGCGCCACGCAGAAGCCCGTACGGAGCTCATCAAGTCGTTCTCTCTCATCAAGAGCAACGTCCTTGCCGCGCCTTTTGAACGCGCATTCGCACTCCAGCGCCACCTCGAGGCGAACCCTCCTGCCAGCGACGCCGTCGTGGCAAAGGAGGAGCTCATGGGCGTTCACTATCGGTGCGTCCTCCCGCCTCCCTCCTACCCCGCTCTCCCACTCACGCTTCACTGCAGTCCCGAGGAAGCGATCTACATCCAGGCCTCCTCCGACCGCGTCACCGTCATCTTCAGCACCGTGTTCAAGGAGGAGACGGACCGCATCTTCGGCAAGGTGTTCCTCCAGGAGTTTGTCGACGCGCGTAGGAGGCCTTCGTGCCAGACGGCGCCGCAGGTCCTTTACTCGAACCGCGAGCCCCCGCTCGAGATTCGGCACCTTCCCGGTTTGGATGACTCGGATAACGTCGGCTACGTGACCTTTGGTGCGTGGTTGTTCGCTCTCCCTCCCCTTCCTCGCCTGACTCTCTCTCCTCTCTCCTTCCTTCTCTCCCCTTCCTCCATCGCCCACCGCTCTTTTTGACCCCCCTCCTCCACCGCTCTCACCTCCGCCCCGCCGCGCAGTCCTCTTCCCCCGCCACTTCTCAACCCCCATCATCGCCTCGCAATCCATCACCCAAATCCAACTCTTCCGCGACTACCTCCACTACCACATCAAGTGCTCGAAAGCCTACATGCACTCGCGCCTCCGGCACCGCGTCTCAGAGTTCCAAAAGGTCCTCAATAGGGCCAAGCCCGAGGTCGAGAACAAGGGGGGCAAGACGGCGACGTGAGTGGCTGTTCTCTCTCTCTTTTTGGCTGGGTTTTCGGAAGCTTGTTTGCTTGCGGGAGGAATGGTTGGGGAGATGCTGGAGTTGTTGGAGAAGGATGGGGTGGAGCGAGGACGAGGCAGGGTTGGAGGAGGACGAGAGCTGACGACTTGCTTGAATTTGCAGGGGAAGGAGCTTCGTTCGCGCGTAGGCAGAGGTGGTGCTTGGAGGAGGGAGTTGTACAGCAGTGGGCAATGCAGCGGCATCGTCATCCAAGATCCCGCGGAACGTCGTCGTTGCGACGAGGGTCACCCTGCCGCTTCGCTGGGCCCCAGAAGGGAGGCCGGAACTGCTCGAACGGCTGTTACTGCTTCTCAACTGCTCAAAACCACCTAACTCACGCGAATCTGTTGACTCTGGGACGATCTGGCGCGCTCTCGGATCGCTTCTGCTTCCACTTTTCGTGACATTCCAGCTCTACAATTCCTTCCCTCCCACAATCAAGGAAGCCTCGTCCTCCCAACCTTCTTCTCCACCAAATCCTTCGCCCACTCCCTCAGCTCGACCTTCCTCTGCAATCGAACCCATCAGCTCCCCTCCCCCTCCCGAAAAGCGAAAACGAAAGAAAGCTCACAATCTTTCCACTAGCCGTCTTGGGGTACTCATGATGAACTCCATCCTCGCCCAACCACCAGACCCAATCAGGACTAGACTGGTGCGAAAGGACGGCCTTGATATGCTCGCTGATATGATGTCCCTTGAGCGACCTGCCGAGCTCAGAGTTCTCCCGCTGGACGAACGCGCCCGCTACTTCTCCCATGATGGGATCTTTGACGGCGATGATCCTGGAATGGGGGTTAGAAGAGCTGGGAGGAGGGAGGGGGGACGTACGAGCAGTCTGCGACGCCGGGGAGGAGGAGGGTCCGGTTCTCGATGACGACTGGGTGGAGGTTCTCGCCTCCTCGAATGATGATATCTACAACCCCGTCGTCAGTCGTGCTCCAAATCCCAGAGAAAGGAGAGAGGAGACGAACCCTTGATTCTTCCGACGATGGAAACGTAGCCATCCTTGTCCATCACCGCTTGATCCCCCGTCATCAACCACCTCACCCCCTCCTGATCCGTAAACATGACCTTCTCATCCTCCTCCTTGTTCTGCCAATACCCCTTCTGAATCGCATAACCTCCACTCCACAGCTCTCCCGGAACCTGCGTGCGGCATCAGCTCGAGTCCCACACGCTCGAAGGGGAAGGACGTACGCCGACAGGCTCGGAGGGAGTAGTAGGGCAAGGGTAGAGCGGGTGATCAGGGTTGACGATCCGGACGTGCGTGTGAGGGAGGACGCGACCGACGGTCTTGCAGCGCAGGTCGACGGGATCAGTCGTGATGGACATGAGGGTCGCCGGTGACTTTTGAGCAGGAGGGCTTAGTGGGGTTTAGAAGCGGGGAGGGGGGAACGCACGCTTTCGGTTTGCCCGTAGGTGATCGTTAGGTCTCGGAGGTTCATGCGCTTGATCAGGCGACGCATCGTCTCGTCTGGAACGGGGGATCCAGCAGCGATTCCCGTCCTTCACAACATCGTTAGCCTAACGAAGGAAGGAACGGAGAGGAGGACGAACCGGAGATGGGAGAAATCGAGCGTGCCGAGGTCAGAGAGGCTGGGGACCTCCCTGCCCTGCTCGAGGTCGTCGAGCAGAGCCAACTCGGCGTTGTACATCGTCGGAACTCCGTGCAGCGCCGTGCATTTTTCGAGGACGACGGCGCGGAGAGTGAGGGCGGGATCAAAGTACTCGCTGCCGAAAAACGTCAAGGTCAGCGAGGTTCCTCTTCCTGCCCGGAAGGAAGGTGCCGTACGCAGAGTAGACGATGCAGCCTCCGTGAGTCCAGAAAGCGAGGTTTCCCAAGACGATACCGCTGCGAAAAGAGTCAGCTCCGCCTCGAGAGTTTGGAGAGATCGCGAGGGTCGGCGTACAACTGCGTTCGCAAAAGTGTCAGATCCAGCTCGCACAAAGGATGAGGGAAAAGGGAGGACGCACGCAATGGAACGTAGGAGGCGAGTTCAAGAGACGCTCTCCCGCCCATCCCTCTTCGGGAGCAGGAGGTCGAAGAGCCATGCACTCGCCGATGAAGAATCCATTGTTGAGGAGGTTCCTGTGGGTCAATCCGACACTGCAAGCTGCGTATCAGAAGAGCTCTTGTGCAGCTATTGGAAAAGCGACGAACCCTTTGGGCATTCCTGTCGTTCCACTCGTAAATTGAATATTGATGACTGCGAAAGAGTCCGCGGAGGCGTCAGCGCCGTTCCCCTGCCCTCGTTCCTCCCCATTCCTCGACCCATTCCTGAAGCTGAAACTCACCATCCTCGTTACTGCACTTCTCCACCCCCGGCACCCCCTTCCCATCCCAGTCAAAGATCCCCCTCAAATCCCTCCCACCAACTTCCTCCCTCTTCAACATCTCCCCAAACGCCTTCGCCCCCGTCCCCGTATTGTCCACAAATACGACGCTCCTCAACTCGGGGCACGCGGGATCCCGCAGGTCATTCGGCGCCGAGGAAGCGAGGGTGGGGAGGAGGGATTTGAGGATGGGGATATGGGCGCTCTTGCGGAGGGCGGGAGGGATGAAGAGGACTTTGCAGCCGGTGAGGTTGAGCGCTGCGAGGAGCTCTGGACCACGAGAAGCGGGGTTGATGCAGACGAGGACGCAGCCGACCTGGGTTGAAGCGCGTCGTTAGCTTGCGAAAGCGGGAGAGGAGGGGATGGAACGGACCTTGGCGGTTGCCCATTGGAGGAGAGCGTAGGTCGATCCGTTCCCTAGGTACGCGCCTACTCTGTCCCCCTTCTTCAAGCCCATCTTGAGGAACCCCCTCGCCAATGCATCCACCTGGTCCCCCATCTCCGCATAACTCCACCTCAAGCAATCTCCCTCGCTCCTTCCCCCAGCATACGAGAGCTCGTGAATATCCGCCGCTTCATGCCTCGATACGAGCGCGGGAGAGTTGGGGTACGTAGCCACGAGGGAGTCCCAGAAGGCTCCCAGCGTCCGTTCGTCCAAGGGAGGTGTAGTCGGGCCGATGGCGTACGAGCTCCCGTCTAGGGGTCGGTGGTCGTTTGTGGAGACTGGGGAGGGACGGCGGGAGTGGGGGAGGGAGGTGTGGAAGGGGCGGAGAGATGAGATGGCCTTGGGCCGAAGGAGGAGCTGGGGTTTGGACTGGGCGCGGGTGAGGTGGGGGAGGAAGGTGAGAGGGGTTGAAGGGCGCGAGGAGAGAGAGAGGCGCCGTGTTGAACGCAGCAGCTTGAGTGACATGGGGACGGGGGACGAGGAAAGCTGAAGATGGAGAGAGTCTGGGGTTGTGGGGATCCTGCCGGGAGAAGGAGTACTACGGCCGAGAATTGTTTGACTTCCTCGGATGCGCGCCTAAATCTGACTCAATTCCAAGCAGGGCACGTGAGGGAAGCGTTAACGCAGAGAAGAAGACGAGCTGGAGAGAGGAAAGAAGAGCGACATCGACGCGATGTCACGCAGAAAAACGCGTCTTCGCAACGTCGCCGGTCCAGCCAATTCCTCCTTCCCAAGCGCCTAATGCGGATACAATACAAGTTGCGTCGGCCGATTGATGGACAGCTTCGGCCAGAGCTGCTGGACGATTGAAGCTTGAAGGCGCTGCGAAGGAAGAGACGCGTCAGTTCTTGAAGCAGCCAGACGAGAGCAGGGGGCGCACCCAGTCTTGCAGACAATCGAGCTCCGTTCAACGCAGCTTCTTCTTGAACCCGCCAGGGCGAGATTCGTGCAGTTTGAGGTAATCCACTCCTCCCAAAACGCCCTACAAGCAATCATCAGCTTCGTCCCAACCTCGCCAGGGCTCAAGACGATCAAACGCACCTTGCCACTCTTGCCCTTGTCCAACCCCTTGCCCTTACTCCGTCCCAACAGCTTGTCCTTGCCCTTCTCCTCGACCTCCTTTATCCCCTCCCTCGCCGCCTTGATCTTGTCCTTCAGCGACTTCTTCTTGGGTCCCTCCCTCCCTCCGTCCGTAGCCTGTCCCTCCTCTCCCGCCGGCACGCTCATCTCCTTGTCCGACCCCGCAGGCGAAGGAGCCGCAGAAGAATCCAGCGACATCGGGTCGTAGTCGGCCAGTTGCTTGAGGCGCCGCTTGGCAGAGGTGTTGAAGAGGGGGATGGCAGAGTGGGGAGCGAGGTCGGGGGAGAGGGAACGCCGGCGCTCATGGTGCAAGGGACCAGTAGTGTTGATCGTTCGAGATACCTTCTCCGCCTTGGTAGGGCGCTTCATGTTCTTTGCGCTGCGTCCCATGTTGACGAGAGGGAGGGAGGTGCTGTGGTTGAGTGCGCGCGCGTTCCTTGACGGTGAAGGTGCTGGGTATGGGGGGGTACTGGGCGTGCTGTGGCGGTTGCTCTGTGGTCCTGGGACGTTCAACGGGCTGGCTCGAGGTGGTGGGAGGTGTTCAAGAGAGCGAAGTCCGAAAAGTCGTCGGTATCAACTCCTTCGTCCTTTCCTTCTTCCCCGCAACTCTGCAACTCAAGGATCGACTCGGACGACAGGTCAGGAGTACTAGGAACGAGGTGGGGAACCAGTACGGCCAAGGATCAAAGCCAGGTGAGTTCTCCGTCGCCGAGAAATCGAGCTCATCGTATTGGGTGCTCCTCGAGCTGCTCTCGAGATCTCAGCTAACGAGCTCAAGCTAGTAGGACTATGATGATCTCGTCTGGCAGAGCGATCCGCTACGCTGCCTGCCGGTGCGCCTCGACGTCGACGTCGACCCCCTGCCATCACGCTCCTCCCCATCGGCACTCGTCCTCCAGCTCTTCCACCTCGGAAACGCGCACCTTTGGCCCCGCCTTCTCCTACACGGCCCCACTCTGGGAACGGCACTGGTTCAAGTCCTCTCGCACGAGCGCAGACCGCTGGATCCGACTCAGCCGCACCTCTCCCTCCCTCCCTCCTCCCCTCCCTCCCTCCCCCCGCCGGTCCAAACCCTCCTCCGCGCCCACGCAGAACCCGAACGATACGATACCCATCCTCGGCAAGTACCTCTCCCTCCGATCTCCCTCGCATCGGTTCCTGGGGAGCTTGCACCACCGGAGAGGACCGCAGACTCTCTTGCGCGCGGCAAAGGAGCTCGATATGCCGCTCGTGGGGAGGCTGGTGCTCGAGGATTTGCGGGATCTGAGGGAGAAGGGGGCAGAGGGGTGGGAGACGGGGTACAGGCAGACGAAGGACGCGCTCGATGGTCCGTCCGAGGAAACGAGCTGGATGGAGGAGGATAGGGAGAAGGTGAAGGCCGTTACGATTGTCGGAAAGGGGCTTGGAGAGCTTGCGGGGGAAGGGACGACGGATGCGAAAGGGAAGAAGGGGAAGCGGGAGAGGAGGGAGGCGACGAGGGAGCTGTCGAGGGAGCACCTGCACTGGGTCGACGCGAGGGAGGCTCTCGTTTCGATCGTCGATTCGCGTTTGAGGGACGCCCAGCTCCCCGATGCGATTCTCGAAGAGGAAGCGGAGCTCGACACGGTTGGCCGACTTCGCAAGCTCTGGACGACCTTTACCTCCTCCACTTCCCTCGACACCACCCAGGACTTCTCCCTCGCCCTCTCCTTCCTCCACTTTCTCGCCATGCCCCAATCGACCCCTCCTTTCCTCCCCCTCGCCCTCGAAGTCTTCCAACACCTCCTCGACACGTCCCTTTCGGACGAATGCGTCGCCGAAGCTCCCTCGATCCCCTCCCTTCCCCGCGCCGTCGTCGTCCAAACCCTCCTCCTCCGCACGATCGTCTCCGCAGCCCTCGAAGACTCCCTCTTCCCGCTCGCCCTCTCCTCCCTCCATTCCCTCGACAACCTCCACACGGCCTACCCAGCGTTGAGCACCGATGAAATCGATCTCGACCTCCTCGAATCGACTCTCGCTTCCCTCCTTTCCTCCCTCCACGCCGCACGGCAATCAACGTACCGCCCTACAGCTCTCTCCTCCTCTCACCCCCTCCTCCAATCCCATTCCCTCCTCCTCTCCCTCCTCCCACGCTGGTGTCCACCCTCGCACGACGGGTCCCTCGAACCTGCAGTCGGAGAATTGATCGCCGAGCTACTCGAGGCGTTTGCGACGGAAGCGGCTGAACGAGGGAGGTGGGACTTCCTGGGTGAGGTGTGGGAGGTTTGGGGAGATGGACCGAAGGGGAGAGGGTGGGTGCTGCAGGGGCATAGGGCGAAACTGCTGAGGTGGTATGGCGGAGACGCGCCGTTTGGAGTTTATGGAGTTGGAGAGGAGAGGGAGGAGGGAACGAGGTCGTCCAGGACGTTGAGGCCTAGGGAGTTTGCGGAACTGGCGGCGGCGACGTTTGGAGCGGCGGGGAGGGGAGAAGGAGGAGTGCGGGAATGGACGAGGGAGGAGAAGCAGAAGTGGATCGAGCTGCTTTGCTCTTCTCGAGGTGCGGGAGGACGGACGCGCGATCTGGCGAGGAGGTTCTACGCCCTCTTTGCCGAACTAGGGGCGCAGAAGCGGGAACCGTTCGTCCTGAGCGGGAGGGCGCTCCTTGCTCTTGTACGCGTGTCGACGCCGCCGGTTGGGAACGCCGAGACGTTCGCCGGCAAGGTCGTCAAGCACTTCATCGCCAGCATCACCTCCCCCGGATCCCCCTACTCTTCCCCATCCCGCATCATCGAGCACTACGACCTCACGACTCTTGCGCACTGCTACGCCCTCCTCGGCGACCCCTCCTCGGCGGCTCAGGTCTACCGCAAGCTCCTCGAACAGAAGATGCTCCCCGATTCGAACGACGTCGAACTCATCCTTGCCGCCGCTGCGAGGCGCAGACCCGCCGACTCGATCCTGTACCTGCGCATGGCGGCGGGCGCGGGGATCGTCATTAGTCGCGAGATGCTCGAGGGCGTCATCCTCGCTACGGTTACGCACCATCGACTTAAGCGCGAGGAGTACGGAGAGGCGGTTCAGTCCCTCTTCCGACTGGCGGACGAGTTCCGCCTTTCGAAAGCGGATGTTTATCAGCTACGAGAGCTGGTGGAGATGACGATTGATGAGAAGGAGGGGAGGGAAGGGAGGGTGGGCCAGATTCGAGGTGGAGACGGGGACGACGTTCAGCTCCTCGCGCTGCGAGCGACGCTTCGCAAGGCCCAACGGAAGGGATCCTGGCGTTCCTGCATCACGCTCTACGGCGCGGCGATCAAGGCGGGCGTTTCGGACGAGGAAGCCTTCGGGACGACCTTGTCGACTCTCCTCGTTTGGAGTCGGAGGAGTACGCGCGAGGAGAAGGAAGCGATCAACGACGCTTGCGTCGAGTTCATCGACCACGCCATCTCGGTTCCGGCGCCGCTTCTCACGAGGAGGAGCACGTACGAACTCGCGCTCAAGTGCGCCGTCAAGATGGGCGACTTTGGCGCGATCGTCGAGTTGAAGGACAGGATGGATGAGGGAGGGTTGGAGCCGAGGGACGAGGTGCGGGAGGTGGTGAGGAGGGCGGCGATCGCGTTGGTTGGGAAGGAGGAGGTGGAGAAGGAGGGAGGGTGGCTGCTGCACGTGGCGAAGAGGGATGACTAGACGCTGAATACATTCCTGGATCCGCACCCCTCCTCATTTTGCCATCCTCGCCTTGTTCCGCTCCACCGCTTCCTTCGCTTTCCTCTCCCTCCACTCGCACCCCGACTCGAATTCACACGTCCTGCGCTCTCGCAAATCAGCTCTCCCATTTCTCCAACGAAAAGAGAAAGAACGCACCGACACCTGCTCGTCTGCTCCAGACTCACTCCCTCAGGCTCCCTCTCCCCCTTCCAGAGCTTGACGACTCCATCAAGCCACCGCGAGAGCTCCCCCTCGTCGTACTCGAACGATTCCGTTCCGATCAGAGTCCCTTCGAGGACTTCTTCGGGCGAAGAGGGTGGGAGAGGTGCCGTGGGAGGTGGTGGAGGAGGCGTTTGGGGAGGAGGGACGACGTTGGGAGGAGGTGAAGGCTTCTGTCGCTTTGGGGTGCGAGGTGGAGAGTCGGGGTCGGAGAGCGCGAGGTCGATGAGGTTTGATAGGGGAGCCGTTCGACGTCGGCGGAGGTTATATCGCGGGACTGCGCTGCCAGAGTCCACCTGGAAGTTCGGAGGGAGGTCGATATCGTCGATGAGGAGGTCGGAGGAGGAGGGATCCAAGTCCATCGAATCGTTCGGCAGCAGGAGCGAAGGATCCCCGACGAACGGGAACACCTCCTGCTCATCCTCCTCCATCGCCGAGCGCAGTCCATCGACCACAGTCTCCTGGCTCCCTCCCTCATCCACCATCTGCCCCAAACTCATCGCAATCGCCCGCTCCAGCTCCACCGCCTCATCGTCCCCCGTCGGTCCCCCCTCCCTCTCGGCCTCCAAACTCGCCTTGATCGCTCTCTCCAAATCCTCCTGCTCCAACTGCTGCTGCGTCTTCCTCTTTGGCTTCCACCGCTTGACCGTATTCCGCAACCGGTAGCTGATCTCGAGCTTCGAATCCAGAGGGTCCTGCGTCGGACTTCCGCCGAGCAAGTCCCCGTACCTCTGCAGCACGAGAACAAACTCTGCGAGATTCTTCGCTGGTCCTAGAAATGCTTCGAGAGAAGAGCCGATGAGGATGGGTTGGATCGAGGCGAGGAATGGTGGAGGAAAGGGGGCGAGAGGGTCGAGGGAGAGGTGGGCGTAGAGTCGAGGCCAGGGAAAGGGTTGGCGTGGGTCTGGAGCGTCGAGAAAATCGGTAGGAGAGGCGCGACTGAGGAGGGAGGAGAGGAGACGCCGGTAGAGCATGATTTGGAGACGAGCGGCGCGCGATTCGCCTTTGGGAGGGAGGGAGCGGTTGTACCTGGCTCGAAACGTTGGCTAAGACGAGGCAGGATGCGGAAAGAGAACGGACCGAGTCTTGGTGTCGCTGACGATGAATCCCCATCGAACCGAGGGCGGGTCGATCGCTGCGGGTTGGTCGACTGCTCGCTCCTTGCCTTTGCCACTGGGCGAGGCGACTGGCGAAAAGTACTGGGCGATCGTGGTCTGGCCGTCGCTCACCTTCTCCTTCGTGGGATTCGACGTGGTGGGAGGAGCTGCGGTGGCTGGAAGAGGAGGTGGCGGAGGTGCCGAGGAGCTGGCGGTGGGAGGAGGGATGATGAACTCGCGACGGTCGACCTCGTCAATCACGCCAAAGACCAGGAACTCGTCCACAAATCCAACGACAGGAATCTCACGCTGCGAGAACGAGAAAGCGAGTCAGCAATCCAGCTTCGCGGCGAGCATAACAACACGCACAGCTCGTCCGGTCTCCAACAGCGTCTCCAGCGCCACCATCGTGTTGAGCAATCGCAACGCCCACCACTGCTCCTTCCCCACCACAGCAACCTTGACCGGCTCCGCATCCCCCATCACTTCCTTTTCCAGCACCGAATGGACCGCCTTGCCCTTGTCCAAGATGACCTCCCTCGCGACCGTCCGCTGGAGATCGAGCGGAATCAAAGCGCCAGTCGAAGAGATGATCTCGGTTGGTCGCTGGGAGGGAGGGAGGTGGGTCTTTGAGCCGAGGCGGTAGGCGTGCTGGACCTGCGTGCGCGGGGAGGTGAGGGGAGCGGAGGAAGGCCAGGAGGAGCAAGACGTACCTCGCACCAGCTGGGACCGACGAGGTCAGAGACGGAGAGAGCGCCCCAGCCGCGCCGTTTGCGGTACCGCTCCCTGCGCTGGCGTGTTAGCTTGCCTTCCTACCGCACCGAAACAACAGACCCCTACCAGAGGCTCTTCTTCCTCTCTGGCTGCTCCTGCATGCCTCCGAGCACCGCGAGTGCTTCGGCTAGTACTGTTGGCGTAGGCTGGAGTGCTGAGGTTGATGCGGTGGGCGGAGCTTCGAGGATGACTTCGATATGAGGAGGGCCTGTGTTGATGGGTGGGCCAGGAGCGGACTCGATGGCTTGGAGCTGGGTCTCGAGAGTGTCGTCCCACTCGATCTCGTCGCCGTAGTCTGAGCTCGTCATTCGTGCGCGCAGGGAGTGAAGGGAGGAGAGAGGGAGACGGCGGCGATTACTCGCAAGTGCGTCTTTTGGTTTGGGGCGAGCGACCCGCCGTTGGAACGACGGAACCGATTCAATCTCAGCACAGTCGCTCAGTAGCTGTAAGAGCAGGCAGAACTAGCCAGGGAAGAGCACTGCTCTTCTCGGGTCCTCGAGCAGGGTCCATCGAGTCCCATTCCATCCAGTATCTACCTCCTCGACGCCTCATAAAACAACCCCGCCCCTCCATACCTAACCCCAAACGCCACCGCGCTCCCCATCACCTGCACCCCAAGTAACCACAACGTCAACCGATCCTCCTTCATCGGCCCCCTGACCACGAGGATCAAATTCAGGATCGTGAAGTTCGAGCACCCCACCACCTCCCCCTTGCTCCCCCTCACGATCCTCAACAGCCCTACGGCTGCTAGTCCCTCGAGCCCCATCTTGACCACTCCAGTGGGCGGACGAGGGAGAGGAGCGAAGGAGGGTTCGAGGAGCCCGGTGCGCTCGTTGTACCGCGGGAGACGGTGGCGAGGGCAGGGGATGATGCCGGAGAGTTGGGGGAGGGAGTAGAGGAAGTTGAAGATTTGCGGGAGGAAGAAGAGGAGGAGGGTTTTGGAAAAGTGGCCGAGGATCCCGACGACTGCGAACGCCATTCCGGAGAAGTAGCAGAACGTGTCGCCGATGAAGGCGCGCGCGGGGTACCTGCGATTCGTTGGTGAGCGGTTGAAGAGAAGAGGGAGGAAAGAGACGAACCAGTTATGCTTGAGGAGGCCGAGGCAGACGCCGATGAGGGGGAGCATGAGGTACAGGCTGAAGAGGTGGCGGTCGGCGAGTTCGACGCTTCCGCGTGCGAGGCCGAGGCCGATGAGAGTGGGAGAGGAGGAGGAGGGGAAGAGGAGGGAGATGTCGAGGGTGATGTAGAGGAGGTCGTTTAGTGCGATCGAGAGGGCGATCACGAGAGCTTGCCCGACCTGCGACGCTCGTTAGCAGGGCGGGAGGGATTTTGGGAAGAAGCAGGCGCACCTCGACGCCGTTTACGCCTGCGAGAATGTTGATGCTGTTGGTGCAGAAAGTCGAAAGCATCGACATGTAGACGTAATACAGCGGGCCTGGGTGCAGAAACGAATGAGCGGGACCTCCCTCAGGAAGCGGACAAAGCTCCTCACCTAGATGCACGACTCCACTCGTGCCTTCAATGCCCAGGAGACGTCGCAATCCAAAGACCTTGGGCAGCACGACGTCCGTAACGCCGTGTCCAGCAGCGTACGTTACGAGCAGCGGCACCGAAGCAATCACTGAGCCACGCAGAGAGATTAGCTCCTTCTTCAGACCTCGCCTCCACGCCGCACGCACCAGGGATTGGCAGCTTGAACCTCCAGCGAATGTCAAAAACGTCGTCCAGGAAGCCGAGAAACGTCGCCGTCAGCAAGCTCAGCAAGCTCGCGAGGTAGGTCGCAAAGGAATGATGGGGGAAGACGATCGAAGTGTCGAGGAGGAGGTTGCAAGCGGCTGCTGATGCCTGCTCGATCGGCGAGGTCATGTTGAGGGTAGGGAACGAGGTGCTCGCGGAGGGGAGGAGGTGGGAGAGGTAAGGGAGCGGGGCGAACAAGGAGAGGAGGAGGATATAGACGGCGGCGCCTATCACGCCTGTTGCCTCTGGTCTGCACGGGATGTCAGCTAGCTCCTTTGACGTGGCGCGAAGACGCTCACAACACACGTCCGCGTCTTGTTGGCGTCGCAACCTCGCCGTTCGCTCCTGGTACGAGATCCTCGTCCCGCTTGAATCCAGCTTTGAGCATGTCGACCCCTCCCAAGCCCTTTGCCACGAGATTAGGCCCGAGAAGTGGAACGAGCGTCGCCGTGAGCTTGTAGGCGACGAGACTGAGAACAATTGAAGCTCCCAGCGTGAGAGCTGGCTCGGACGGCGTGCTGCTCGTGCTGCTCATGGCTGCTCTTATCCAACCGAGTCCTGACCCAGTTTCTGCGTAGTTGAAGTGGAAGTGGAGAGAGGAAGAGGAGCTGTCCGCCGCGACGAGGTCGAGATGGGGAGCTTCCCCTGCTCAGTCTCCTCCCACTCGCCTCGACAGCACCAAAAACGGCACCCACGGCGACCGTGTCACAGCTGAGCCCAGTGCGAACCCAACCCAGCAACCCCCCGTTCGAGGTCCTCGCCTCGCCGCCTCCCTCCGCCCTCCCCCACAGCTCCATCAGCAACCCCCGCTCAACAAGAGCTCAACGCCGCCAGCATGCCAGCGGATACCGCCCCAAGTACGGCCAGGATGGTCGGCAACAAGCTCCTCCTCTCCATCTCGTGCTTCGTGAGTCCTCGCTGCTTCGCAACGCCAGGTCGCCTCCTAACCGCTGGCGGGACCGCTTCTCAGGCTTCGCTCGGCGTGTTTCTCTTTGGATACGACCAGTAAGGCTTCTCTAATCCGTTGGGGGAACAACGCTGAAGCCTGTGCGCGCGCAGAGGTGTCATGTCGGGCATCCTCACGGGTCCCTACTTCCTCGCCTACTTCCATCGCCCCGACAAGTCCGTTGAGCTTCCTGGCGTCCAGGTGGAGCTCGTAGCTAACACTAGTGCAATAGGTACGAGATTGGAACGATGGTCGCCATCCTTGGTACGGCTCCTCACTCCTAGGCGCGCGGGTCCCCAGGCTAACCTCGATGACTTCATCGCAGAGATTGGAGCTTTCGGTACGCCTGCACTGGGAGGATCTGAGGTGGATTAGGAGGATGGGGAAAGCTAATGTACTGCCGCAGTGACTTCGCTCCTCGCCGGACGCGTCGGCGACATCTTTGGTCGACGGATGACCCTCCTCGCCGGCGCCCTCATCTTCACTGTTGGAGGCGTCTTCCAGACCTTTACGACAGGGTTCAAGATGATGGTCTTTGGTCGAATCGTCTCTGGCTTTGGCGTCGGATTCCTCTCGTGCGTCCTTCCCTCATCCTCTCCTCTCCTCTCCACGCTAATTCGCTTCGCAGGATGATCGTCCCCGTCTACCAGTCCGAGATCTCCGCCGCCGAGAACCGAGGCAAGCTCGCCTGCATTGAATTCACGGGCAACATCGTGGGCTACGCTTCCAGCGTCTGGATCGACTACTTTGCGTCCTTCATCTCGTCCGACCTCTCCTGGCGCATTCCCCTCGGCGTCCAGTGCATCATTGGCCTCATCCTCGCTGCTGGAACGCTCTTCATCCCCGAATCTCCGAGGTGGTTGCTCGATAATGATATGGACGAGGAGGGGATGAGGATCCTTGCGGACCTTCATGGGGAGGGGAATCCCGAGGACCCCAAGGCGAGGGAGGAGTTTAGGGAGATCAAGGAGACTGTGCTGGCGGATGTGAGTTGCTTTTCACTGGGAGCGAAGTGGGAGGGGAGCTGATGAGCCGCGCAGAGGTTGATTGGGGATCGAGGGTACAGGGCCATGTGGAGGCGGTACAAGACGCGAGTTCTCATCGCTATGAGTGCTCAGGCGTTTGCGCAGCTGGTGAGTCGTCTCAAGCTTGCTGGGGTGAGCGCAAGCTGATGTTCTCGGATCGCAGAACGGCATCAATGGTGAGATTCGCGGCGGCCTGCACCTGGACGATGAACTGATGCTTGTTCACTTCGCAGTCATCTCTTATTACGCTCCTTTGGTGTTCGAGAGCGCTGGATGGATTGGTCGTGATGCAATCTTGATGGTACGCTCGTCTCTCTTTCGCCGTCAACGCAAACTGACGATTTTGCTCGCAGACTGGCATCAACGGAATCAGCAAGTCCCCTCTCTGCATTCGCCGCTGCGTTAGCTAACCTCCTTTGCAGTCTACATCCTCTCGACGATCCCGACCTGGTACCTGGTCGACATCTGGGGCCGGAGGCCGATCCTCCTCTCCGGGGCACTCGTGCGTCCTTTGCCGCTGCATTCTGGGAACCTCGCTGACGCTCGAAACTGCAGGTCATGGCCGCTGCGCTCTCGTCGGTCGGCTACTTCCTCTACTTGGACAGATCCTACACGCCCGTTGCAGTCGTCACGTGCGTCATCATCTTCAACGCCGCGTTTGGGTTCTCCTGGGGTCCCCTGCCGTGGTACGTCCTTTTGCTGAGCGTGAGGAAGAATTGGGACTGATGAGGACGACGTCAGGCTGTACCCTCCCGAGATCCTACCTCTCACGTTCAGGGTCAAGGGCGTGTCGATCTCGACGGCGACCAACTGGTTCTTTAACTGGGTCGTGCGTTGCATTCTTGTCATGGACCTGGTCGAGTGGTGCTGATTTCTTTTCTGGAATGCGCAGGTGGGAGAATCGACGCCGATCTTACAGGAGACAATTCGCTGGCGATTGTACCCCATGCACGCGTTCTTCTGCCTCTGCAGCTTCGTGGTCGTGTACTTTTTCTACCCAGGTCGGCTCCTCTTGCCCTTTCTGCGAGCGCTAGCTGATCTTCTTTGACGTCGCAGAAACCATGGGCATCCCGCTCGAGGAGATGGGTACGTTCCTGCTCGCTCGCTCCCCGCACCTGGCACGCTCGCTGATTCCTCGCTTCCCGCAGATCAACTCTTTGGCGACACGCACCACGCCGACCTCGAATCCGCCTCCCTCATCCGTTCCTCCTCCGCCGACCTCTCCCCTCCAACCCTCACCAAACGCACACCACACGCCGGATCCTCCTCCCGCTCTCCTCCCGAATCCCCTCGAGCTGGTTCGAGCTGGTTCGGAGGGAAGAAGGGCGCTACGACGACGGCGAATTACCAGACGGTGAGGAGCGAGGAGGAATAGGATGAGGCGAGGATGGAAAGATTCAGGGAGGACCGGGTGGGGGAGTCGTCGACCGAGGAGGAGGAATTGGAGATGGAGGTGTTTGGGGAGAGGAGGGGGGACGTCGGGTTGCTACGCGAGTAGTTGCTCGCTTTCGTTCCCCCCTTCTGCTTGTTCCCTCCCCTCCCGCCATTCTCCTTCGCCCTCTCGCACGACTCACGACTCTCGCTCACTCGACGCTGGACGCCGCACCCACTCTTCCCTCTCTTCATTCCTCACCAACGATCCCCTCCCCCCCTCGTCACCGGCCGCAATCATCGACGCGTTCATCCTCCCAATTCACCCACTCCCCCCGCTGCATCATTTCGCCCTCTTTCTTCGTGTTTAGTTTGTGCATACCTTTTTTTGTAGCGAAATAGAAATCGAGACAACTCGACTTGAGGGGCAAGTCGGCGCCGGCGAGAGCAGACCGAGCCCCAAGTTCAGCTGCCTGCTCGTTCGTCTCTTGTCCTCCTCGAATCCGCTCAGTTCCCGCCTCCGCCTCCTCCACCACTTCGAAAGCTAGCTTGAATGCTGCTCGCACGCCTCTCTGCTACCTCAGCTCACCTCGCGCTTCGATCGACCCTCCCCGCCCACTCGCTCCGCGCCTTCTCCTCCTCCCCCGCCATGCCCGATTCCATCAAGACTCTCACAGTCTTTGGTGCTGGTCCGTCCCTCCTGCCCTCCTCGCCCTCAACCGCGCTAACCCCAGCTACGCGCAGGACTGATGGGCGCCGGCATCGTCCAAGTAGCCGCTCAGAACGGTCTCAAAGTCAGTACGTGCCCACCTCCCGGAGCCCCCTCCTCGTCCGTTCCTAGCTCACCGCCAGAACGCAGTCATGACGGACGTTTCGGATGCAGCACTCGACAACGGTCGCGCCATCATCACCAAGTCGCTCACCCGCATCGCGCGCAAGCTCCACCCGACCTCTGAGCAAGACCAAAACGCCCTCATCAGCGAGACGTTCGCCAAAATCGTCACTACGACCGACGCGGCAGATGCAGTCGCCGATACGGACTTGGTGATTGAGGCCATCGTAGAGAACCTCGCAGTCAAGCAGGCGCTCTTTAGGAGGTTGGACGACTTGGCGCCCAAGAGGACCATCTTTGCGAGTAACACGAGCTCGTTGAGTATCAAAGCGATTGCCGAGACGAGTAGCTTGGAGAGGCAGGAGCGGTTCGCGGGGTTCCATGCGTTCAAGTGAGTTCTCGCGAGCTGGGGGCTGGGGCTCGAGGAGGGATGCTGATGAGGGTCGCGAAGCCCTGTGCCGCAGATGAAGCTCGTCGAGGTCGTTCAGGCGGAGCGTACGAGCGATGAGACGAGGGATGCGTTGGTCGAGCTGTGCCACACGATGAAGAAGGTGCCCGTTCAGTGCAAGGATACTCCTGGGTGCGTTGTTTGAGCGACTGGAGGAGAGGGAGGCTGACGTGCGGAGGCGCAGGTTCATTGTCAACAGGCTTTTGGTGCCGTACATGCTTGAGAGCATACGCATGCTCGAGCGCGGGGACGCCTCGGCGAAGGATATCGACGTTGCGATGAAGCTCGGAGCCGGACTGCCAATGGGTGCGTTTCCCTCTCTCCCTGACTTAACTCCCGCTGACCCTCTCGCAGGCCCTCTCGAGCTCTCCGACGTGCGCACGCTCTCCCTCCTCTTTCGGCGCGTACTGATCCCGATTTTCGCGCAGTTTGTTGGACTCGATACCCTCGCTGCGATTGCCAAGGGGTGGATGGAGGACCGTGTCGCGACGGGAGAGATTTCCGAGGAGCAGGTCGCGCCCGTTCCGATGTTGGAGAAGCTCGTCAGCGAGGGGAAGAAGGGTCGCAAGTCGGGAGAGGGTTTCTTCAAGTGTGCGTTCCCCTTTCTTTGCAGAGACACGAGGGGTTGCTGATGGGGCTCCTTTTGCGCAGACTGATTGCTGGTGGGACTGGAATGTCAACCTACTTGCTTGGGAAAGCGTGCATCCTGAGAGGGAGAACGGGCCTGCGAAAGTTGCGACCAAGCCATCTCCTGGTGCTTTCGGCCCAGTCTTGTTCGATTATTTGAACAGCTCTCGATCTCTCGCTGAATGCAGCAGGCAGGCCTTTCAGTGCGCTGCTTCAAAAGGGACGAAAACTGCACCAAGAGAAGCGATTTGTTCCGCCGCACCCCCGCGACGCTCTCCGCTCTCAATTGGGTTCTTCTCAACTGTCAAAGGAGGGCTACGAGAGAAGGGTTGGAGAGATTCATGGGAAGCAAAACAAGGATCGCTACGTCACTGTGCCCATCAGGAGAAGGAGGAGTTGCTGTTCCTCGAACGCAGACTCAGCTCTCTTCTCTCTCCTGTCTCTCTCCAAGCCCTCGTCGCCCCCTCGCCCTTCTCACAGCTGTCCCCCTCCTCTGCCGCCGACACCCTGGCCCTCGTCCCTGTCCTCGAAAAGATCTCCTTTTGATCGTCGAGGGGAAGTCAAAGTACGTCATTTCACTTCCGCCCGGGGGGAAGTGCTCAAGATGGAGGAGCTGAGGCTTTCTTCCCAACGCAGACTTGCCAAAGCAAGATGCCTCAGCAGGATCAGCCCCAGCGCCTCGAGGACGAGCCCGCCTTGAATCCTCTCGCCGCACAGGACGACCTCACGCACGGGGAGTCGACCGCGCCTTCGAGCGGCTCGAACGGCCTCGCGACGACGAAGCACGACGCAAGCGGAGGAGGGATGGGATGGCCTCTACCTGGAGAGTATGGGCACGCGTGGACTGCACCAGCTGGAGCGGGGTACGGAGCTATGGCGACGGTTGCGGGGGTTCGCGTTCCTCTGGGTGAGAGGAGGAAGACGTACGACGACGAGGTCTTACTGAGTCGGGTCAACACGAGGAGGAGTCCCGGTGACGAGGGGCTGGGTGGGGAAGAGGGAGCGAGCGGGGAGGGGGCAGCTGCGATTGAGGTCGAGGAGGCTCAGCCTGCGCCCGTCATGCTCAAGAGTCGAGCGTCGAGCGGCGAGCTGGGGTTGCTCTTCGATCAGGCGATTCGGAACGCGGAGAACCAGGCGGAGGAGCAGCTGAGGTCGGGGACTGCGATGGGTACGTTGGACTCTGTGGCGTCGCGAGGGAGGGCCGAGGAGCTGATGGGACTTGGGGTGCTTCCGCAGGACGATCTACTTCTTCGCCTCCTCGTCAAGAACCTCACAACCTTCGACCTCCACCAAGACGACTTGTGGACCCGGATCCCTCCTCGTCGGGCTCTTCCCTCGCTCACCCCCGCTCGAATCAATCGTCGGAATCCTTTCGCAATGGAGCAACTCCCGACACGAGCTTGGTGAGTATTCTATCGGGGTCAACGCTGCACAAACTAACCTTGATCGTGACGCAGGGTGGATCGATCAATGGGTTCCCACCGAGCGAGCCTTATGGATTCGGGAACCAGCAATCCTTCTACCCCTCTCCCTACCGCCAGTCGCCCCCCTTCGGCTACCCTCAACGCTCCAACTCGGGATCGTCCGAATCGCCCTACCCCTACTACGGCCAACACCAGTTCGGTGCGCCAAACCAGTACCCGCACCCTTCGCACGACCCCAACATCTTCGCTCTCGACCCGAACGGTTCACCCTACTCTCAACTCGCCTCCCCCCACTCCCAACTCGCCAGTCTCCCCCTTCACTCGATCAACTCGCCACCGCCCTCAGAGCACTTCTACCCCTCCCATCCCTACGGCCCTTCCCCCTCCTTCTCCGACCAAGTGCCCCCATCCCCATCGCAGTACTACGCATCTCCTCCTCCTCCGGATCCCAACCACCCTCCACCGCATCTCCCACCTTCGCACCGAGCGAACCAGTTTGCGCCTTCGCAGCACGGGATCGACCAGCAGCAATACGGCGTCGACCCTTCGCTAGATTCCTCGCCTGGGTTCGAGCAGTCGATGAGCAGGACGGAAGTAGGAGGACAGGTGTACGGGAGCGATGGGAGTCCAGCGACGAGCCCGCACCCGCAACAGCAGGCGTACCCTCCGACCCAGCTTCACGGACAGCCTCCCGCCTTCCAGCAGCCCTACTCGTCGATGCAGGGGATGTACCCGTCTCAAGGCGCCTACCCACCCTATCTCCAGCACCAGCAAAACTTTCCCTACCCTCCCTCTTGCTACCCAGCTCCCTCGGACTACGCAGTCGGACCTCCCTTCGCCTACCCCGTCGAATCGCCCTACGTCCCCTACCCTCCTCCCCAATTCCAGCAGCCCGCATTCCAAAACTCTCCCTACCGCCCCGTCGTCTTTCAACCTCTTCACCACCACCAGCAGCAACAGCAACAGCAACCCTCGCGCTTCCCCGCCCAGAGCACGTCGACCCCACCAAAACCCTACGCCCCGCCTGTCGAACTCGCACGAGGACACCTCGCCCAGGCCAAGCTCCGCGACGCCGTTTTCGACCGCGAGAGCCCGTACCCTCTCGGCGAGCGAAGAAGGAGCAGCGCAGGCGCGAGGTCTGCACTCCCTAAACCGCCTCCGCATTCTCCTCACGCGCTCTGGTGCGTCCTTTTTCTCTTTTTCGAGATCCTTTCGCGAATCGAGCTGATGAGGAGTGGTAGGGTCGGAAACGTTCCTTCGGACGCCACGCATGCCGAGCTTTGGAGGTTCTTCAGCAGCAGGCCTGTCCCAGCGAGTTCTCCGACCTACGCGGACCTCCTCGTCGAAGGCGCGACAGAAGCGGACCTCCACTCGACCGGCGTCGAATCGATCCACCTCATCGCTCGCTCAAACTGTTTGTCCTCTCCTGCTCTCCTCTCTGGGTAATCGCTGACGAGCCAACGCAGGTGCGTTCGTCAACTACGCTTCCGACATCCATCTCCAGCACTCTATCGCCGTCTCGCACGCTCACTCGCTCAGGCCTTTCGACCCTCGATGCAAGGAGCTCGTTTGCCGGGTACGAAAGCGTGACGACGATACGAAATCGGGCGTCGGGGCGCAGAGGACCGGGGGGATGCATCATGCGTACGTCGCCAAGATGGAGCTGGAGAGGCGGGAGAAGGAGAAGCGCGAGGGAGGGGCGGTGGGGAGCGAGGTGGCCAGGAGGGGGTCGTTGGAGCCGAGTGAGAGGGAGAGGGAGAGGGAGTCGGGGGTCGGACAGCAGCAGCATCGAGAGTCGACGGGCAGTACTACCACGAGGTCGTATTCGAACGCTTCGACGAGCTCGTCGTTCCTTGGACGCCATTTCTCGAAGCGGTTCTTCATCCTCAAGGTGCGTTTGGGCTTGGGAGTGGGAGCGGGGTTTCGAGCTGATCTTTTTGTGCCGCTTCGCAGGCGATGAGCGAGGAGGACTTGAAGCTGTCGGTCGAGAGGAGTTTGTGGGTCACGCAGTCGCACAACGAGGTGCGTTCCCTCTTGGTCGATTGCGAAGAACGATTGCTTGCTGACGCCTTTACAGCCCGTACTCGACCAAGCGTTCCGAACCTGTCGCGAAGGCGTCTTCCTCATCTTTGGCGCGAACAAGACTGGCGAGTTCTACGGCTAGTACGTCCTCTCCTCTCTCCACCCGCTTCGCAGCTCACCCCTTCCTTCCCAGCGCGAAAATGGCTGGCCCCATCTCCCACTCGAAACGCTCCCAATCCTCCTCGCACGACAGTCCCTCGCACGAAGGCTCCGGCAGCCAAAGCGATGCCCAATCTCTTCGCGCGCAGACGATCCCCGAAGACGAGCCAACGGCGTTCACCTCCCTCTACCCTCGTCCACCTCTCTTCTCGCCCTCGGAACATCGTCTCGCAGACGCCTCGCCCCTCCCTCTCACCCCCTCCTCGGCACCTCGCGGCGAACGAGGCTCCTCCGCTCCCGCTCAACTCACCCCCGCACGCTCGGCGCAGCTCGACGAGCCCGGATTGACGGTCGCGGAGAACTTGCACATCCCACTCGAGAAGCAGGGGCACTCGCTCGATTCCAAGTTGGCCAAAGTGATGGGGGAGATGAAGATGGGCGACAAGGCCGTGTTGGAGCAGCAGGCGGTTGGGGCTTCGGATGTTAGTCCGGTGCAGGATGAGGATGGGGTTTGGAGGAAGGATACGTTGCCGACGGCGGAGGAGAGGAATGCGCGGTTGGAGAAGATGGACGAGGGGTGCGTTTCTTCCTTTGCGGATCGTCGAGCAGGGCGCTTTTGCTGATGCTCTTGGGGTTGGCAGAGTCGAGGTGCCAGAGCAGCAACAGCATGGTGCTGGATGGGGGAAGCCGTTCAAGCTCGAGTGGATCAAGGTCGCTCGCTTGCCGTTTACCAGGACTCGGTGAGCTCGCTCTCGTTCTCTCGTTCTTTCGGCTCCCACTCACTCGTTCCTTTGCAGTCACATCAAGAACGCCTTCAACTCCAACAAGGAGGTCAAGATCTCTCGCGACGGTTCGTCGTTCTCCTTCGTCGTCGTCGTCGTCGCTGGAAGCTGACGCGCGATTCCCTTCACAGGCACCGAACTCGAGCCAGCGGCCGGAGAACTTCTCGTCGACGAGTTCTGGCGCGACGAGGAAGGATCTCCCGAGGCGAACGCTGCTGCTTCCAACGCACCTCGGCAAGAGCAGGCCGTTCCCTCCAGCATCGTCGGGTCGTAGGAGCCTCACTTTCCTCCCCCTCGCCTCTTTCGACTCTTGTCACCTTTACTTTGCCTTTCATTCCTAGTTTGACACTATTTCGCCTTTGCCTTTCCTCCCCCTCCGCACCCTCCATCGTTCTCCCCACCTCGTCAAGTCGTTCCACCTCCCCCTCCCTCTCCTCCAATTTATTCTGCAAGCTCCAGCAGATACACGCGGCTGTTCTATTAGTGCCTTGACTTGTCGAATGTAGCTGTACGTTCCTGGATCTGCTGCGAGAGCGGGAGAGAGACCTCTGAGAGCCGCAAAAGTAAACATATCGACCTTTTGCGGGTCTCTCTTCGACCTCGTCGCCAGAACGAGTGAGGATCCTCTGCTCGACTCGCTCTTCTCTTCTGAACTAACCAGCACCTCTCCACAGTGCCCCCTCCATCCCCCCTCGACCCTGAATCCCGACAGCCTCCTTCCACCGCCCTCTCCCCTCCTCCCCAGTCCTTCTCCTCCCCCGACCCCATCTCCTGGGACACCGCAACAACCCACCGCGCCCTCTCAGGCAGCCACCCACGTCCGCATTCCGCCGACCCCGTCCCATTCGCCTCCTCCCTCCACCCCTCCTCCGCCGCTCCCTCTCGCGAACGCAGCGACAGCGCCGTCACGCGCGACTTGGCGAGCGCGATCGAGGACGAGGACCTTCCCCCGCCTTCACCTTCTGCGCCTCTGGGTCCCCGACCAGCACCTACGGCGTTAGTGGAGTACCCATCCCTGATGACGCAGTTGCGCACCGGTCCGTCCTCTCTCTCTCCTCGCTCCTCGTTTTGACACAGCTTGCACAGGCACAGGATGGTTCGCTCCTGTCGTTCCTCCTCCAAGGGAGCTTACGCGCGAGGAGAAGGAGGAGCAGGAGCGGGAACGGATTCGCACGTTGCGGGAGGAGGGGAAGGGGGAGAGGGTACGGCCGACGTTGAGGAGTCGCGCGAGTAGCGCGGTAGAGATGCTGGGGTGGGGAGGACCGAAGGAGGCGCCGCAGGGGACTTGAGGGGGTGGAAGGCTGCGATAGACAGAGGTGGAGTTGGAGCTCATGCGTTGTGGTGCTGGAATCTGTGGTTGTACGGATCGATCGCGAGTGGAGGAGAGTGCAGGGATCTTTACTGCCCGTGGGTAGGCTGGTCTCCTCTTCACCCTGGCGAGGTCGGCGACGGCGCTTCTCCCACCTGCGAGCAGCCAGACGGTGACTGCTCTCTCGGCGCTCTCGCTCCTCGACCTTCTCGTGCTCAGACACCTCGAAACGAAGTCCCGCCCTCGAAAGTCCAATGCGAAAAAGAGCTCTATGCGATTGCCGCCATGACGAGATAAACGAGCGAGTACCCATCAAACTCGTACAAGATCTTATCGACGACCTTGTGCGTCTCCAACAAGTCGGGGTTCATCAACTCCCTCATAACCCCATGCGCCTGCTTCCTCCCCC
>JANGFH010000099.1:0-21711 GCA_025758715.1 Glaciozyma martinii | reverse complement strand
GAGCTGTCGAGGTCGTGGAGGTAAAGATCGTCCGCCGTCTCAGGCGACGCGTTCTCGTCCTCACTCGACGAAGTCGAAGGTGGAGGAGGGAGAAGATCGTACTCGTCTTTCTTGACGCGGAGGATGTAGAGGGCGACTCGGGGGTCGTTTGGGACGCGCGAGAAGAGCGAGCTGCGAAGGTCGTCGTCGTCAGCGAGACTCAGGACGGGCTTGCGGAACTAAGGACGCACTTGCGAGGATCGAGGACTTCTTTCCAGGCGGGAACGAGCTTGATGAACTTCTCCCCGGCGCGCTTGAGGAGAGGTTGGGCGAAGAAGGCGATGCCGAAGATGAAGAACGTTCCTTGGGCCCAGAGATGGGCGGGAACGACGAGGGTGAGGAGGAAAAGAGGAACGAGGATAAAGGCGACGAGCTTCTCGCAAGCGTAGGTGCGGGGGTACGAAGGAGGAGGAGTGAGGGCACTGCGGAGGGAGTGATCAGTGGAATTGAAGCGAAGTGACGGCGAGAGCGCACTTCTTCAAGATCTCGCCAGCGTCCGCAACGTCGGGAAGGATGTCCTGCGTCGCCTTCCCAACCTCGGAGATGACGGGGTCCCTCCTTTTCTTCGCAATTTCCCTCCTCGTCTTCGGATCGCTCCCATCCTCCTCGCTCTCCCACTCGCTCTCCTCCTCGCTATCACTCTCGACCTCTTTCTTTCCTACCGCCACGTTCCCCTCGTCCTTGGTACTAACCCCTTTGACGAGCCTTTTCCCAACGCGCTGCGTGACCTTGGTGATCTCCTTGAACTGCTCGGTCGTCGAGAGGCGGAGGAAGGGATGCTCGACGCGAGAAACGAGAGTTTGGACGCCGGTAGGATCGTTTGAGATTGGCGCGGACGTGTTGGCGTCACGAGGATCGAGGATTAGAGGGAAGAGGAGCGGGCGCGAGGCTGGGAAGAGGATGAGGGTGATCTGCGGAATGGAGGGGTCAGTTCCTGTATCGACGTCGAGATGGTACAAACACACGAGTAGAGCGAGAAATGCAGGCGTGACGAGCGAGAGCAAGGCTGCGATGAAGTAGATCTGCGAACGAAAAAGGTCAGCTCAAGTCCTGAGAGCATTCGTGTGAAGAAAGACGCACAGCACACCAAGTTCCCGTCCTCATAATCTCCTCCGGAGTCCACAGCATCAGACTCATCATCTCCCTCGCGAAAACGATAGCTCCAACTCCAACTGAAGCATAAACTCGCTCGGCCTGGTTCTTGAGCTTGTCCGAGTCCCAAGGAATGTCGGGGAGCGACGATGCGCGAAGGTCGGGCTGGCCAGGAGGGTGGTTCGTAGGCGGAGAGAGAATTTGCGTGATCATCTGCTCGGTTCGAAGTGGGTCAGCTGGGTTCCCGAGAGGAGGGCAGGAGAACTCGCCTTGTTAAAGCGACGCTGGAGAACGAAGAGCTCCTCGTTCTCGAGACCTCGCACCAGCTGCTCCTCTCCCGACTCGTACACCACAACGTCCTCTCCACGTGCTTTGGCGAGCTCTACCGAAAGCGCTTCAGCGGCAGTCAAAGCACTGGCGTCCGTCGAAGGCGTGGGCGAGGCGTCGGCGCTGAGGGCCTGCACCTTCGAGACGACGGCGTCGGCGGGTCTGCCGACAGCCGAAGGGGCTTCTTGGATGGCGATGGAGGGGATCTGAGATTGGGAAATCGTCGAAGTCCTGAGAGCGAGGCGAGGCGGTCGTGCTGATGGCGGGTGGCGTGGCGGGTGCGGCGTGAGGCTGAGGTGGATCAGCGAGGTTCTCGCTGCCTGGCGTCACCGGAAGTGGCTTCGAGGGTTCCATGGCGATTTGGAGGAGGACAAGATTCGACTTGACGTTTTTGTTCAAAGGCATGGAGAGGGAGTCTCCCGCGTCATCCTTGTGTGCACCGACCTCTCTGAGCAGATCTCGAATGAGAGCAGGGTCAAGTGAAGCTGATATGGCTGAGGAAGAAGCTGCGGCTGCGAAACGGAGGTGGAACTGTAACTGACAAATCGGGAACGAGCGAAGCAATCCGGAGTCCGGAGAACAATCGTTCCCCTGGAGCTAGCTTCGTTGAAGTCGTGCCACATCTTCAAGCAGCTTTGAGAAGCAGTTGAAGTGCTCGGCACAGCAGGTAGGGGCCAGAAACAAGCTGGAGACCGAGCAGAGGATCGACGAGCGCCGTCGGTTCGTCAAGTCCAAACGATGGTTTTTCGCAAACGAGTTCCGTGTTCGAGCTCCTCGCCGAGAGAATATGTACAGACTCCTGCTTGGACTAGTATCAGCTTCGAATGAAGCGCCAGAAGGAAGCTGCTCACCCCTCGTCCTCATCCGCTCCCGCTACAACACCTTGCGAGCTCCCCCTGGCCTCCCCATCCTTTTCCACCACTCCACCCCGTCGAAATCTGCCTCTGAAAGCTCAATCCCGATCTTCCTCCTCGCGCAAATCTCCTGCATCCTCTCCCATCCCTCCCATTCCATCCATCCCTCGCTCAAGTAGATCTTCTCCAAGATCGGCACCACTGTCGAATCGGCTTCGAAGGCGTCGAGGAACGTGGGATTGGCGAAAGCATTGGGGAGGTGGAGGTGTCGAAGTGGTGCGGGAGGAAGATGGTCAAAGAAGGCGGACGCGGTGCCTTCGCCGAACTTTGAGCTCCGGATCCCGAGCGCTTCGAGCGAGGTGAAGGAGGGTAGCGTTCCGAGGATTGGAGCGTCCGAGGTATCAATGAGAAGAGTGGTGATTTGGGGAGCGAGGGAGGAGATTGAGTCGACAAGGGCTGAGGGGGTTGGGGTTGATTTGTCGCGCAGGAGGTGGACGTTTGCGACTTCGAGCGAACACAGGGCGGAGAAGGTAGCGGGGGAGAAGAAAGGCCGGGAGGCCTTGTCGTGGATGTCGAGACCGGTAATGGACAAGTGGTGCAAGTGCAAGAATGGAGTTGCGGCGTTGGCTCGCGAACCGAGCATGATCTGAGCGACTGGGTCTTGCCCAGCCGCGGACATCTGGAGGGATCGAAGGTCTAGCCGTCTTTCGTTAGCCAGCAGGTTCGTTTCTCAAGCGGCAGGAGGACTCACTGCTTCCCCAAGGCAGAGCAGCGAGCTCCCACAGAACAGCGAAGGCAATTTCGAGTATCCTCACTTCCTCCATCTCATCGCAGGCTTTCATAACACTCGTAAAGGCCGACGACGTCAAGTCCGGCTCCCACTGGAACGTCCCAAAGCAGAGGCTCCTAACCCCGTCTTCGCCGGACAAGTCCTCGTCCAGTCACCCCCTGATGTCTCCCCCTCGGGCTTCTCCTTCCTCTTCGAATGCAGCCAGATAACCGCAGTAACCAAGTCGGGGAGCACGACGTCGCGCATGAGCTCCTGCCGCGCCCAGTCGGTCCAAGTAGACGACAGCAGCGCCACGTCGCGGAGGAAGGAGGAGGGCCGGTCACCGGTCGCGTCGCCAGTGAAGAGAGGTATCGTGGCGAGGAAGATGAGGGCGATGATTTCGTTGGGGAGGTGGGGGAGCGGCGCGTCGGAGTCAAGGGCGGGGTGGAGGGGGCTCGAAGGAGGAGGGGAGGAGCTGCTGACGGCGACGGCGGATGTCGAACCGCTGGGAGTCGGAGTGGGAGTTGCCGAGCTGGTTGCCATTCCTTGGTCGTCCTGAAGCTGAGCGCGAGTTGGTCGAGGTGACGGGAGGAGGAAGAGAGACACTCGCGCGGCTGAGCGCGACTTCGGCGCTTTGGTGCGGTCGGCGACGACGGCAGAAGGCTTGGAGTGCTGATGTTACAGGGTTGCTGTAGTCTCTCAGTGGACCAGCAGAAGTGACCGTAAAAGCAAGTTGTTCAAAGCGGAGCAAAGCACGCCTCGCTACCGAGCTCTCCCCTCCTCCCCACCCCTCTCACACCACCCTCCTCTCTCCCCCTGGCTCCCCCATCCCCCTCCACCACTCGATCCCATCATAATCTTCTCCGGATTCCTCAATCCTAATTCTCCTCCTCTCGCATGCCTCCAAAATCCTCTCCCACTCGACACCTTCCGCCCACGTCCTCGGCAAGTAGACGCGCTCGAGGCTCGCCAGTGCCGGCAGGTTCGCTTCGATAGAACTAAGAAAGATTTCGGCGCCTTGGCTGCTCGAGATACGTAGGTGTCGAATTGGAGCGCGAGGGAGGCGATCGAAGAGTACAGCGTCGGGCCCGTTGGTGGACCACGCGTACAGGTCGAGAGCTTCGAGGGAGGTGAAATGAGGAAGTGCGTTGGCGTAGACTGGGTTCCACGTACCGAAGCGGAACGCGGAGAGTTGGGGAGCGAGGGTTGAGAGGGAGTGGAGGAGGGCAGACGAGGTGGGGTCCGAACGATCGCGTGTCAGACGGATGTCGAGGAGGTCGAGGGAGCGAAGGGAGGGGAATTTTTGAGGACAGAAGAAGGGCTGGGAGGGGGTGTCGTCGATGCCCAGGTCGGCGAGGGAAAGGTGGTGGAGGCGAGAGAAGGAGGAGAGAGTGGCCGCGTTGGGAGAGTCGAAGCTGAAGGTGCCGTTGGCAGAGGTGGGACTGCACAGGTCGATACCGACAGCACGAAGGCCTGTTGGATGGTACAAGTTAGCCAGCAGGTCTCCGCAAAGGCAGCTCGACTCACCCGTCCCCCAGGGAAGCTTTCCAACGTCCAACACCCCCCTGAGCGCCCCGCCGATCCTCACGACCTCGACCTCGCCGCAGGTCTCCAAGACGCTCGCCAGATCCTTCGACGACAATTGCCCCATGCCGTATCGCCCAAACTGGAGGCTCCTGACCCTCGTCGGCCGCACCTTTCTCGCGCCCGCGCCGTCCTTCTTGCTCCTCGCGAAGTGCGTTGAGCCCTCACTCCCAGCGAGCTCCAGCTTCTTTGAGACAAGCCAAAGCATCACCGTAGCCCGATCCGGAAGCACCACGTCGTGCATAAGCTCCTGCCGCGCCCAGTCTGCCCAAGTCGACGACAGGAGCGCCACGTCGCAGAGAAAGGAGGACCGTGCCTTGATATCGTTGAGGCTGGCCAGTTCAAAGGTGGGTATGGCTTCAACAAAGACGAGGGCGATTACTTCGGTGGGGAGAGTGGGGAGGGGAGGCCGGGGAGGCCTGGGAGGGACGGCCTGGCGAGCGCGGGAGGTGGGAGCGATGGCGGAGGAGCTGATAGCCGTTCGAGGAGCTGGGGTAGCTGGGGCTGAGCTGGTTGCCATTCCTGGCTGTCCTGAAGCTGAGTACGAGTTGGTCGAGGTGAGCGGAGGAGGAAGAGGATCAACTCGCACGATCGCACCCTCGCAGCGTTCTGAGCTCGACTTGGGGGGATTCAGCCTGCGTTCGGGACCATCACTCCAGTCGCTCTGCTGCCTTTCGAGTTCTCATTTATATCTCGTAGGCTGAACTAGACCAGCAGGTCGACTCGACCCAACCCCCTCTCCTCGAGCCTGGCACTATTCGCGATTCCCCCAGATCGTCTACCATCTCCTGCCCCTCCGAGCCATCTCCTACTGCTTCACTGTACTCAATCACAGCCTTTCGACTCCAGCTGACGAAGAGGGAAAGAGAAGCGGATCGAAAGAGAGCAGAGCGGACTCCGAGAGTCGACCTCCAACACATCCACTGCATTACGCCCACCCTTTACGCAAACATCTTGCCGTACGCCGCCCGCGTCTTCTTCTTCTTCTCCTCGACCCTCTTCTTCGCCGCCGTCAACCTGCGCGAAACCATCAGCTCTCGTCCTCCCTCCCCAAACCCCCAAACTCACTCTTTCTGAATCGCTCCATCCCCAGGAACAGCCTTGATCGCCTCCTCCAAATCCTTGATCGCCGCATCTTCCTCCTTGACCGCGATCCTCGCCACCGCACGGCGGTAAAGCGCCTTTCCCTTCTCCCCCTCGGTGAGCTTCTTGAACCCCTGCTCCTTCTCCCCATCTCCATCCATCGCGAGGGCACGGGTAGACTGCTTGATTGCTAGACGCGCATCGTCGGATTTGAGAGGGGTCGAGGATTTGAGCGCTACGAGGGCAGAGTTGAGCAGGAGCGAGAGCCTGAGGGTTGAGAGGGATTCTTCGAGGGTTAGGTCGCGGGTGGCGAGGACGGGGTGGAGGTCGAGGTCTGCGAGTGGAATTTAGTGGGACGTTGAAAGGACGAGGTAGGGGACGCACAGCGGAGAGCTTTGATGTACTTCTTCTGCGCCGTAGCGTAGTCCTGCTTCTTGAACGCCCTCGTTCCAAGATCCTTGATGTCGTGTGCGATGCGAAGCGCGACAGGAGGCTGCAATCCAAATCAGCTTCTATTCGTCCCTCAAAGCGTAAAGCGAACGCACGTCGTGAACGTCGTTCTCGTCGTCTGATGGGTAATCCTCGTACCCATCCCCTGCAGGATCCACCTCCACTCCATCCGGCTCTCCCTCGGCCAGCTCTCCGCAATCCGCAATGAGAATCTCCTCGAGCGGGGAATCCTGCTTGACCGGCGCCTCCTCGAGGAGTCGGACGACGCTGCGACCCGCGATGACCTTGCCGAAGACGACGTGCTTGCCGTCGAGGTGAGGCGTAGGGACGGTCGTGATGAAGAACTGACTCCCGTTGGTACCGGGGCCGGAGTTTGCCATCGAGAGGAGGAAGGGCTTGTCGTGCTTGAGGATGAAGCTGAGTGGGGGAGAGTTAGCTTCTCGCTCAGAGCTGGAGGGTGGATCCAGCTGGAGGAGGGGGAGGACGCACTTCTCGTCAGGGAACTTGTCACCGTAGATACTCTCTCCGCCAATCCCAGAGCCATGCGTGACTGCAAGAGACCGTCAGCTCCAGCTCGTGCCTTCCCTATCCCAGCACGGCACGCACAGTCTCCCGCCTGGCACATGAAGCGCTTGATGATCCTGCGTGTCCACAATTAGTTCTCGCTCCTCTCACTGCCTCGCCCACACGAACGCACCGGTGGAATTTGGACCCCTTGTACCACAGCGGCTTGCCCTTCTGGCCGACCCCCTTCTCTCCAGTGCACAGCGCGCGGAAGTTCTCAGCCGTGATGGGAGTAACGTCCTTGAAGAGCTCAAAGACGACTCGTCCAGCAGCGTTCCCGTTCACAGTCAGGTCGAAGAAGACTCGAGGGTTGGGACCAGCGGAGGTGGGGGCAGGGGCGGCGGCGTCCGATTCGACGGCTTCAGCTGCTGCTGGTGGGATCTCGGAGGCCATTCTGAGCTGCGTTTGAGGTGTCGAGAGCTGGTGCGAGTGCGCGGGAGGAAGGAGAGAGGGGCCGTCGTCGTCGAAGCTCTCCCCCCTCCCCTTCCCTCCGTCGAGCTTCCACTACGCGCCAATGCCAGTCCCATTCACCGACGAGGTCAGGCAGCAACTACTCAAGGATCTAGGCGTTGGCAAGCTCCCCAGTCCAGACGAGATCAAGGAGGAGCTCGAGCGAGAATGGCTTCGACCGAGCCCAGGAGGGCGCAAGGAGCTCTCTGGAATCGAATGGGCAATGTGAGTAGCTCCACACTGGTATCTAGGCCTAGCTGACGGCTTCCCTCGCGAACTGCAGGCACTGGGACCGACCCACAGCTCTGCGCGACCTCCTCCACATCGAACCCACCTTCCCGACGACCTCTCTCGAATTCCGCTCAGCAGGCTTGGATGGAGCAATCACGGGATACAAGGAGGTCTCTCGCACAGCTGTCCCGCGGACTGCACTCAACTCGACGAGTGTGGAGCGCGCGCCGAGCAGCTACGTGAGCAGCTTTGTGCGCGGCAAGAGCTCGTACTTCCCCTTTCGACCTGGAGGACTTGGAGATTTGGTACTAGGGGAGGAAGGAGACGGACTGGAGGGGATGGCAGAGGGACTGGAGAAGGCGTTTGAGAAGGGGCGAGGTGAGTGGGCTGCTTGGTGTCGGGAGGAGGGAGCTGATGAGACGCAAACAGGTGGAATTAGGACGATCCCGCCTGGGTTCATTCGAGGACTGGACTTTGGACCGCTGGGAGATGGGGCAGAGGGAGCTTTGATGGACGAGGAGGAGGAGGTCGAGGTCACGCCTATTTATCGACCAATGCTGGAGATCACAAGCGATGGGCGGACGACAGCTGTTCTGGTGGGCTGGGACTGGGTTCCTGCCCGACGAGATGACGCTGATGCCAAGCTCTTGCAGCATGCACGACCGCCACCGACTGTTGCCGCACCTCAGCTCGACTCGACAATCGAGGACCTGCTTCCCTCTCGCGTGCGTCCTTTTTCTCTCTCCGGTGAGGCAGGCACTGACCCTTCTCTCCAGCGCCTCCTCAAAGCTCCTACTTCAACTTCTACCCGCCGTCGACCCGTCGTGGCGAAGCGCGACTGGGCACACGTCGTCGACGTGAACCGCGAGATTGTCAACTTTCGCGAGCTCGTGCCAGACATGGCGAAGGAAGTGCGTTCTCCTCTCAGCCTGTGCAAAAAAGCTGAGTTCACTGACCTGTCGATGCGCAGTACCCTTTCGAGCTGGACACGTTCCAGAAGGAAGCGATCTACCACATCGAAATCGGCGAATCGGTCTTTGTCGCTGCTCACACGAGTGCTGGAAAGACGGTGGTGGCCGAGTACGCTATCGCACTGGCAGCTCGACACATGACTCGGTGCGCTCTCTTCCTCTCGTCGTCGGCGTCTCAGCTGACGTGCGATCCGCAGAGCCATCTACACCTCCCCGATCAAGGCGCTCTCGAACCAAAAGTTCCGCGACTTCAGCCACACCTTCCCGCCTTCCTCGGTTGGGATCTTGACTGGAGACGTTCAGATCAACCCCGAGGCGAGCTGCTTGATCATGACGACCGAGATTCTGAGGAGCATGCTGTACAAGGTCCGTCCGCTTCCCTTCCTTCACGTTGATGGAGCTGATGAGCGCAGGGAGCGGATTTGATTCGCGATGTCGAGTGGGTCATCTTCGATGAGGTGCACTACGTGAACGATCTGGAGGTGCGTTGCTTTCGTCGCTTTGCTGCTCGTCGTTGCTGATCAACTGCTTCCCCTCTTTCGCAGCGCGGAGTCGTCTGGGAGGAGGTCATTATCATGCTCCCCGACCACGTCAACATCATCCTCCTCTCCGCCACGGTTCCCAACACCAAGGAGTTTGCCGACTGGGTCGGGTGCGTTGCTCTCTCCCGCTCTCCCCCTCACCCGCTGACTCTCCTCCCTCGCAGCCGTACGAAGAAAAAGGACATCTACGTCATCTCGACTCCCAAACGACCAGTCCCTCTCGAGCACTTCCTCTACTCGGGCAAGGAGCTCCACAAGATCGTCGACGCAAAGGGCCAGTTCCTCAGCCAAGGGTCCGTCTTTGTCCCTCTCTCCTCGTGTCGTACTGACTCCCTCCTCCAGGTACAAGGAAGCCGGCGAGTTCATCCGCCGCAAGCAAGACAAGGACCGCGAAGCCGCTGGCATCGCTCCCCCCGTCCGCGGCAGCTCGACTCGCGGTGGAGCGCCAGGCACGCGCGGAGCTCCTCGCGGTGGCCAGAACCGCGGTGGAGGAGGCCAAGCTCGTGCCGTCGCTGCGAGGGGACAAGCTGCTGCGCGAGGTGGGGGAGGAGGGAGGAACGTCCAGGGGAGGGACGCGACGCTGTGGATTCATTTGATTGGGCTGCTTAAGAAGAAGGAACTGCTTCCGGTTGTCGTGTTTACGTTTAGCAAACGGAGGTGCGAGGAGAATGCGGCGAGTATGCCGAATACGGATTTGTGCTCGGCGGCGGAGAAGAGCGAGGTTCACATTGCGATTGAGCGGAGCTTGACGAGATTGAAGGGTGAGTCGGGCTTTCCAGTCGTGGAAGGCTGGAATGGAGCTGATGAGGTGCGGTGAGCAGGATCGGACAAGAAGCTGCCGCAGATCACCAACATGCGGAACTTGCTGGGACGCGGGATCGGAGTGCATCACGGTGGCTTGCTTCCCATCGTCAAGGAGGTGTGTCGAAGGCTTTGTTGTCTCTCCAAGAGTCGCTGCTGACTTTTGCTCCACAGATCGTCGAGCTGCTCTTCGCACGAGGTCTAGTCAAGGTTCTCTTTGCGACCGAGACGTTCGCCATGGTCCGTTCCCGCCGCTCTTTCTCCCTCTTCAGCTCGTTGACGTGTTGCTGTGCAGGGAGTCAACATGCCTGCAAAGTGCGTCGTCTTCTCCGGAACGAGGAAGCACGATGGGCGGACGTTCCGTGACCTGCTGCCTGGCGAGTAGTGCGTTGTTTCTTTCTTCTTCCTTGGGTCTCTCTCTGACGTTCCTTGTCTCGTAGCACTCAGATGTCTGGACGTGCTGGTCGACGAGGACTCGACAAGACTGGAACGGTCATCATCGTCGCAGACAGCGAGGTCCCCGACGTGCGTCCTCCTTCCTCTTGCCTGAGCCAACGCTGACCTCTGCGCTGTACTTACAGACCCCAAGCCTCACGCACATGCTCCTCGGCCAGCCCACAAAGCTGCAGTCCCAGTTCCGCCTCACCTACTCGATGATCCTCAACCTCCTTCGCGTCGAAGCCCTCCGAGTCGAGGAGATGATCAAGCGGTCTTTCTCCGAAAACGCCGCTCAGCGACTTCTTCCTGAGCACCAGAAGAAGGTCAACGAGGTGCGTATCTCTCTCTGGTCCCTCAGGGCATCGAGCTGATCCTCCTGTCGCACAGGGCGAAAGCGAGCTCAAGGCGCTCAAGAAGCTCGCACCAGGCCCCAAGACGGACGAGATGAAGCGATTCTACGACCTCTCGCTCCGCATTGTCGACCTCAACACCGCAGTCCTCGAAGGCGTCCTCTCCCACCCCGCTGCGGCCAAGATGCTCGCCACCGGTCGAATCGTCATCCTTTCCGACGGGGTGAGTCTGTTCATCCTTGAGAGAAGATCGCGCGACTAACGCTTTGGATCACAGCACTTCCGGGACAACCCTGCCGTCCTCCTCAAAGCTGCACCTCTGGCAGTCACCTCCTCTGGCGTCATCGACACCACGAAGCAGTTCTTCGTCCTCGCCTTCGTGCCTCCAGCGATTCGCGCCCGAACGAACGGTACGCTCTGCGGGGTTCTCGCGCATCTCACCGCTGATCATCTTTTGCAGACGTCGCTCACGACGCTGTTCCTCCCCGCTGGCCACCGCGTCCTCAACAACTCTCAGCCGACGAGCTCACGTACGAGCTCGCCATCGTCCCTCTCACCAGCATCTCCCTCGTCACTTCCTCGACGATGAAGGTTCGTCGCCTCCTGCGACCTCCCGAAGCTCTGCTAACCCCCGTCGACGCAGGTGGACGCCGAAGCGATCGCCTCTCACCTCCGTCGGTCGCTCATGGAGAACGCGCTCGCCGAGTTTGTTGCGCTCTCTGCGAACGGTATTCCGCTGCAGGAGGCCGATTGGAGTAAAGTTCGTGGACTGGAGTTCCGGGAAGCACTGGGAGAGCGGGATAGGCTCGTTGGTGAGGTTGGGTTCTTGGAGGTCGATGTTGATGAGTCTGCGTTTGCGGAGTCGGTGAGTGCTGGGGGACCTGTTCTGTGGACGCCTGCTAACGGTGGGATCGCAGTACCAAACGCTTCATGGCGAGCGAGTGCTGCAGGAGAAGATTGCTGGGTGCGTGCCGTCTTTTCCGACGTCGAGTGGGGTCAGGCTGACGCCAGAACGCAGGCTACGGATGGCTTTGAGCGAACAGAACCTCGAGCTGTTGCCGGACTACGAGCAACGTATCGAGGTCCTCAAGGAGCTCCAGTTCATCGACGAGAACTCGACGGTCCTTTTGAAGGGACGTGTGGCTTGCGAGGTTCGTTTCCTTCTCCACGCTTCCGCTCCCCAGCTAACTCTCGCTCGCAGATCAACTCTGCCAACGAGCTCGTCCTCACGGAGCTGATCCTCGAGAACGTTTTCGCGGCGTACGAGCCCGAGGAAGTCGTCGCTCTTCTCTCGTGCTTCATCTTCCAGGAGAAGACCGACGTCGAGCCTCTTCTTACTCCCAAGCTCGAAGAAGTGCGTTTGTTCTTGCTTGCTTCTCAACATCCACTCATCTTTGATCGCACGCAGGGCCAGGCGACCATCCTCGAGATCACCGAACGAGTTCAGGCGATCCAGACGCGCCACCGCGCCAACTTTGCCGACGAAGGCTTCAACACTGATCTAAAGTTTGGGCTCGTCGAAGTCGTCTACGAATGGGCCAAGGGAATGGTCCGTCCCTTCCTTCCCTTCCGTGCGCGCAGAACTGACGGAGCTCCGCAGGCGTTCAGCCAGATCACGGCGTTGACAGACGTGCAAGAGGGGACGATCGTTCGGGCCATTACGCGTCTCGACGAGACGTGTCGCGAAGTGCGCGACGCAGCGAGGATCGTCGGGAACGCGGATCTGTTCACCAAGATGGAGCAGTGCCAGCTCAAGATCAGGAGGGACATTGTCTTTTGTGCCAGTCTCTACGTGCGTTCTTCCTCGCCGGCTTCTGGGAACCCTTTTGCTGATCACTTTTGTGCTTCCCAGTTCTAGAGGGAGCGTGTTGTATCTTGTTTTCTGGAATGGACGTAATGGACCTCGCGCAGAGGTCGGCGAGAATATTTGAGTGTTGCCGCCGTCGAAGTCGATGCTACCGAATGTGGAGTCGGTGCTAGTGAGAGGGCTAGGGTACGGAAGGGTCACCTAGCTGGGGGACAGCAGCGACGGACCCGAGAGGTTTGAGATTGAAAGGAACTCGGTAGCGAGGAGTGGATTCGCAAACGAGCTCCAAGGACACTCACAGCCTGGAGATATCGAAGTGTGGTGCCACTATAAGCTGCGTACGATCCAACGGAAAGGCGAAGAGCACGGAGGCGCGAGCAACAAGACCAGCGTGAAGGCGCGTACCCGGCCCAGATCCGACTTGGTCCGGCTGCATTTCGAATCTCTCCTCTGCGCAGGTTGTCCTTCTCCCTCACCTCCCACACTCTTCTGGCCGTTCGGAATGCAGCGACAAGAGCCCAGGAAGCACTTTGCGGTGGCAGACCTGTAAGTCGCGTTCGTCGGTCGGGCGGAAGAACGAGGGAGAGGGGAGACGCGTCGTGACAGCAGCCGACGCGACGGGGTGAATGCTCGACGTGTACGAGAGGGCGAAGCGAGTGGCGCAGAGTCTGGCGGAGCATCGGAACAGTCGGCGTACTTGAGGCGGCGGGGGGTGGAGCAGGGAGTGACTCGCCAGGTGCCAGCTCGGTGGCAGCTCCTCTGCTCCCAGGAACACGCTCAGGTCCCTACGCGCCAGTCGAACGCTACTGACACTCCCCTCTGCGCAGGCTTAACGCCGCTGCGACTCCCATCAAGCGCTCTCGCCCCGGCTCCAACAGTACCAAGCCCTCCTCCTCCTCCCCCGCCTCGACCTCCGCCAACTCCACCACGCCGACCTCCCGCCCAACCGCCTCCATCCCCAGCCGCCTCAAGTCCAGCCCACTCAACAACCCAGGCCAAAGCAGCCCCTCCGTCCCCGCCACACCTTTCCACCTCCGTCCGACTCCGCTTGCGATCCAGGAATCTCTGAATGGCCACCTGGACCTCCCCACTGGCTCGCAGGCTTCGGGCACTGGCTCGCGGATCAAGCTCTCTACTACAATGAAGCTGGACAAGTACGACTACCGGTACATGTTTGAGCGTTTGATGGAGCGGAGCGAAGGTGCGTTCTCTTTCAGCGCGTTCGACGCGAGAGGGCGAGGAGCTGACGAGACGCAGTGCTCGATACGGCGATTGACGAAGCGGCCGAGACTCTGATGCAGTACTACGGGATCGAGGAGCTCGGTGACCCCGGCGTTCAGTCTCAGGTCCGTCGTTCTCTCCTCTCGCTCGCACACAAAGCTGATGCGTGCACTGCAGGAGGACATTATCGCCGTTGGAAGGCTCTGCTCGGAATCCGATAACATCAAGTTGACGGAGACGACGTCGTACCTCGAATCCTCCCGCATGCTGGGTTCCGGATCGCGCGTGAGGCTGCAGTTTGAGAACGACATGAAGGTTCGCGGAGCGCCGGTTGGGAGCGGAGGAGTGGGTCTATTCCCTGGGTGTTTGGTGGGTGTCAAGGGGAGGAACGGAGGTGGGAAGATCTTTGGAGTGAGCGAGGTGTTCATGGTGCGATCCTCTCGCTCTCCCTTTCGCGCGCGATGATTTGACGAAAGCGTGCAGATGCCACCGATGGACGCTAGCTATACGAAGCCTTCCGAGCTCCTTGGCTACCAGTACGGTACCGGTGCCAGGGAGCTAGGAGGGAGCCCGCTCTCCGTCATCGTCGCCGCAGGACCGTACACGGTCGATTCGGACCTCGACTACGAGCCTCTCAAGGTCCTCCTCTCGCTCGTCGCAAAGGAGCGTCCAGACCTCCTCATCCTCGTGCGTTTACCCTCTCCACAGCCTCGACCTCGCAAGCTAACCTCCCACACAGCTCGGCCCGTTCGTCGACTCGTCGCACCCTCTCATCGCCGTAGGCGACGTCGACGAGACTCCCTCTGAGATCTTTCGTCGCCAGATCTCGAGGCGCCTCGGGGATTTGCTTAAAGAGTCCCCGCGCACGACCGTCATCCTCATCCCCAACGCGCGCGATCTCACGAGTAGCCACGTCGCCTACCCGCAGAGTCCGTTCTTTACAAAAGACTCGGAGCTGCGATTGCCCAAGGTTCCTTTTTTCCTTCTTGCGGAGTCGGATCGAGCTCACAAGACGTGGCGCAGGGGGTCAAGTGCCTTCCGAACCCGACGACGTTCTCCGTCAACGAGGTCGTCTTTGCCATCACTTCGGTCGACGTCTTGTTCCACTTGCGCAACCAGGAACTGTACCGCAAGTGCGGCGAAGTGGTCGAGGAAGGGGCGAGCGCGGAGGAGGACCCAAGTGCGAAGGACATGATGGCTCGGACGTGCAGGCATCTTCTTCGGCAGCGAAGGTGCGTTCCCCTTCTTTGGGGTTGGAGAGTGGTGAGCTGATGGAGGGGAGCGCAGCTTCTACCCTATCTTTCCTGCGCCGTTGCCGGGCAAGGGGATCGATGCGATCAACCTCGATATCACCCATAACGACCTCGTCAAGATGGGCTCCCGCAACGCCGACGTCGTCATCCTTCCCAGTCTTCTCAAGCACTTCTCCAAGGTCTGCTCCTTCCTCCCCTCCCTATCCTCACCCTTCCGTCCTTCCGTCCTTCCCTCCCGCGACCCTCGCTGATCCCCGTCCCACAGATCGTCGATTCGACCATCATGCTCAACCCCTCCTTCCTCGTCCGCGGCAACGCAGCGGGGACGTTCGCGCGTCTGACGATCCATCCGATGGAGAAGGATGAACTGGAGCGGAGGACCGGGGAGGGGATGGACGGGGAGGGGGACGAGAGGATCGAACATAGGGTCTGGGAGAGGTGTAGGGTTGATGTGATCAAGGTGTAGGAGGCGTGGGTGGAATACCTGTGGTTGTGGTCGACGAGGCGAAGGGAGAGAGTCGCGAGAGGATCGTAGCTCGGTTTCGCGCGAGTTGAGGCTGGCTCGAGGCGGGAAAATGCAGAGGAGCAGGTCAGAAGAGCTCTGAACCGCCAGCTCGATCCAAAGAAGCAGTTCAACGCCTCGCAAACGCGTCGTCCGAACCCGCACCTAGTTGCACAACACCTCTCAATCGTAGTCCTCGTCGTCCGAAGCCTTCCGCTTCCCTCCACCTCCTCCCTCCATGTTCCCTCCACCTCCAATCCCAGCCGTGACATCCTCCATCTCCTCATCCTCCTCCTCCTCCTCCTCTTCCTCCTCATCATCGTCCTCTCCCTCGATATCGTCCCCAAACAACCCCTCGTCGCTCTCGTTCCCTGATGCCACTGTAGGAGGTGCTGCAGTAGAAGACCGCGGGACGAGGGAGAAGTTGGGGGCGGTGAGGCGCGAAGAGGGAGGGGGAAGCCGGATGCCGTAGACTTCTGGAACGGGGGGAAGGGGGACGGCATTCACTGTCGAGGCGAGTCCGAGGAGGAACTTTTTCGGGGCAAGGAGTTGATTAGCTGGGCTTCATTGAACGTGCGGCGGGGGGAACACACCTCTTTGGGGATGCTGGCGCCTTCTGTACGCGCTTGGACGGCGATACGGACGTCGTCGAGGGAGGGAACGAGGTTCTGGGCTGCGACGTTCGACGTGGTCGTACGAGCGTGTTCAGCGTAGAGCAGGGAATCACTGAGTACGTCCGAGGTGTATCCTGTCTCCAGCAGGCATCAGCAGGCGTTCCTCCAGGCGCTGAGAGACAGAGGGACCGACGGTGGGCGAACTCGACTAGCATTCGGACGACGCCTTCCTCGCAGTCTTCTGCGCCGTTCGCGGCGAGGAGGAGGGCGATTAGTCGGGCGTCGCGTGGGAGGAGAGGCTGGGAGGCTGTTGACATGGTCGGAAGGTGCGCTTGGAGAGGGCGTTTGGATGGGACGGCGGCGGTCGGTTCTTGCGCGAGCTTGGATGGAGAAATCTTCCTGGGTGCTCTGGGTGCCTTTTCGAGTCTGCTTTGGCGGGAGAGCGGTGACGGAGGGGGAAGAGTTGGGTTTGGCTGAGGGAGCGCTCCTCTCGACGGCGGATTCGCTGGTTGCCTTCCTGCCCTTACTCGACGCTCAACCCAGGCTCAGCGATGCACACTTCGTTTAAGATCGCTGCCGTAGTCAGCCTCGCTTCGACGCTGGTCGCAGCCTTCAGCGACACCTACCCGCTCGTGGCTTGGAGCAGTGACGAGTGAGTCCCCTCGACCACTTCTCTCGGTTTTGGCGGATCGTTCGAGGGGAGGTATTGCCTGGGGAAGGGAAGGGACATTGCTGCGTCGGTCGTGAAGCAGGCACAGGACTGGGGCGTGAGGCAGGGCGGAGCAGCTCCCACCTCGAGGCGGCCCGTTATCAGGATGTCGAGGGCTGGGTCGACCTGCGCTGGAGGAGATGGTGCCGGCGGTGCAGATTATAGCAGGGCGTATCTACGTGGGTGGGACTGGAGAGGCCGGGGTGGCGCATTCGTTCCGCTCTCCGCTCACCCCTCAGGGCCATCTTCGATCCTGCCCGACAAGCGAGAGCTTGGGTGCTTGCCCGAGGCGTGACAATGAGTGCGGTGGAGTGGAACTGGGCAGGGAGCCGAGTCGTATTCGAAAAGGGACCCCAGGCAGGCTGTGGTCTCTATCGCGAGGGAGTGGGAGAGGCGCCTTGGCTGGTGGCAGGAGCAGCTTGTCCCAGCTGCTGCAGTTCCATCGCAGTCGTAACGAGATTACCTACAGCGCTGTGTCGTGTTCCTCTCAGATCGCGCCTTGGGAAGAGTACCAACTGACCCGCCTTCACCCCCACAGGCTCTCCTCCCTCTCCCTCCTCGCCCCCTCCGTCGCTCCCTCCGTCTTCCGCCCCTCCCCTCAAACCCCCTTCCCCGCCACAACTCCCCCAACAGACCTCTGCACCCTCTCCTCCCTCCTCCTCGTCTCTCTCCCAGGCTTCCACGCCTCGGACCTCCTCCTCCTCCCCTCCTCCTCCGCCATCCTCACCTCCCTCAACGCCGCCTCCGACCGCTCTCTCACCCTCCCTTACCTTCCTCTGAGGCAGAACCAGCGTGCGAGTAGCGGGGGCCCCGAGAAGCTCGCCAAGACGTTTGTGGCCGAGTGCGGAGCCGTCATTCAGCAGGAGGGAACGGCCAACTTTTGGGGAGGAGAGGCAGGCAAGACCCTCATGGTGGAGGTTGTTGATGGGCTTGACGAGTGGGAACTTGTGGGCGCCAGCGCGCGCAACGAGCGTGCGAGCATTATGCAGCGAGTCGGTGCGTCTTCCCTCTCCCCTCCTTCTCCAAGTTGTGGTACTCACTCAGAAGACCCGCAGACTCTCTCGTCGCTGGACACCTCTCGACCCTTTCGGCGCCCTACCTCGTCGTCCTCACCTCCCTCCCAGGATCATCGACCTCTTCCCTCCACTCGCACACCAAGCGCCAGTTCGAGGACGAGGGAGAGTACGCGATCGCGTACTCGGAGGACGAGGTGATCGGAACGGCGCAGGAAGGTTCTCCCAGCAACGGGACGAGCATCTTTGCTGTCGACCCCAAGAGCGGCCTCCTCCACCGCTACGTCTTCTTCACGCCTGCTCTCATCTTTGGTGCGTTCCCCTGCCGCCTTCTTGCGGATGAACGGAGCTGACGAGATGATTCGCAGGACTCCTCATCTCCCTCCTCATCCTCATCCCCGTCGTCGTCATCAGCGCCAACGCACTCACGTCTATCGAGACTGTCGCGGGACTCGAGGGCAAGATGTCGGGCACAGTCGGGCTGGATCCCAGCAAGGCTTAGAAGCAGGGAAGGAGGGCAACGAGGAACGAGGAACAGTAGATATCTGCAAGGCCAGGGAACGCGCGTTCCGAAAAAAATATTCATTTTCGTCCCTCGGGGTCCCCCCTCCTACGCAAAGTCGTTCCACGCTTTCGCGCTATCGAGGATCTTGACCACCATCGACTTTTCGTCCAACGCGAGCTTCTCGATCCCCTCTACGACCGCCGGAAGAGCGAGGAGCCTACTCGCGGCGAGGGAGCGGCAGAACTCGCGGAACCAGCCTTCGGTCCACCAGAGTTCCCAATCGGCCTTGTCGCCTCCCGTGGGGAGGAGGAGGGCGAACTGACGAACGACTTCGATGATGGTGAGCTCGAGCTCTCGTTCGACGCTCGTGAGCTGCGAGAGGGCCGCCGAGATCTCCTCGTTGTCGGGGACGATAGCATCTACCCCATCCTCGTCAGCTCGTCTCTCGGCCCAGAGATGCGAAAAAGGAAAAGGGACGCACCAGGATCGACGGGCTCAGTCTTCTCAACCACCTTGGTCTCCTCCTCGTTCCTAACCCCCTCAAGCCTCCCCTTGGCCCCAGCAACCCTCCCCTCGACCGTCCTCACGACCGAATTGAGCGCAGCCCACGTATTGAGGTCGCTCCAGTCCTTGCGAGGATCGGCAGTGAAGACCCACGACACGACGTCGGCGGAATCGACGAGGCGGTACTGGAGGAGTTTGTCGATGACGATGAGGTGGAATTGCGAGTTGCGGCGCCAGTAGGTCGCGACGGAGCCGAGGAGCTCGAGACGCGCTGAGGAGGAGGCGGAGAGGGTACGGACGAGGGGGAGGTACCTGGGCCGAAGGGTGAGCACGCGTCGAGGAGGGAGCGAGGGAGGGACGAACCTCTCGAGGACGTTGAGGAAGTGAGAGAAGGAACGACTTCCGACGGTCAGGATCGTTTGGAGTGCCACGTCGCGCTTGATCTTGGACGCCTCGTCCGAGCTGAGACTGAAATCCTTCTCGAGCGACGCCTCGAACGCAGCGAGCTCCTCATCGACTTCGGTGATGGAGCCCTTGGACCGCATGAGGCGGAGGAGGGAGGCGGCGGCGGGCGCGTGAGGGTGCCCTGCGATTCGAACGATGAGCCACGTTTCGCGGGAAGAGGGCAAAAGGACGAACCAGGAGCCTCGTACGTGTTCTCAGGTCCAGGAGCATCGTCCGCGACGACTCCAGTCTTGAGCATCTCCTCGGGGATCGTCCCCTTGACGCGATCGTAGTAACTGAGCCTGATCTCGAGCTCGATCGTGCGTGTGACGAAAACGCGCTTGGGGTGCTTCGCTCCAAGATCCATATCCTCGACCCTGCAGCCCCATCAGCCGTGCTCCACTACCTCGAAGAGAGAAACCGAAACGCACCAGTCACCCCAGCCCCACATGAAGCCATAGTTGCTCAAATGAATCGAGAACCATTCCGAGAACCTCCTCACGCCCTCGGGGTCCAGCACGGCCATTCCAGAATCGGCGTCGGCACCGAGGCCAGCGTAGAGGCGACGAACGCACTTGCCGAGAGCGGGAGCGATGGTGCTCGGGGAGAGGCGGCAAAGCTCGGTGAGGAGGGAGTGGTAGTACGCCGAAGGGAGGTGAGGCTTGGGGAGGGAGAAGAGAGAGGTGAGGATCGACTGTGGAGAGAGCGTTAGTGGTGCTTCGAAGAGGGAGAAGGAGAAGGCGGACCTCGACGACAAGGTTCTCGAGAAGCCAGTCCTTGCGCTCGGTCGTGTCATCCTCCTTTGGCGCTTCCTTGGACCTGAAGGTCCCAGGCGCGAGCCAGTTGGGCAGCTCTAGGAGGATCTTGGCGCATTCCTTCCTATTGACCTCGTAGAGGTCGACGATATCGTGAATGAGGGACCTCAGGACAGTTCCAGAGGGATCATAGGGTGGCGGCACGGACTGCGGAGGTAGTTCGTCAGGACCAACACGCAGGAGAGCAAGAAAGCGGGAACGGACCTCGTCGTCAAAGAGGTTCAAGTAGACGCGCACGCCCTCGTAGCCCACTCCTTCGTCTCCCCTCAATCCAGAACTGCTCGCAGCGGCGAGTGCAGTCTTGACAATGTCGCTCTCATCCAGCTCGGGCGGGATGAGGACCGTAGGAATCTCGAGAGGTCCCTGATCGGCTTCGGTCTCGTCCTTGGCAGGGAGGGCGAGGGTTGAGAAGACGGAGGGGAGGATGTCGACAGTGAGGGGTGCGTCGGTGGAAAGCGTCGAGACGAGGACTTCGAGACGCTGCAAAACCAAGGGTCAGCTCGTAACCCATCTCGCCTTTACCGCTCAAACTCACATCCTCGTACTGCGCACCGGCTTCTCCCTCCCCAAACAGCTCCTTCTCAATCCTCCTTCCAGCGAGGTAGCTCTGCACCCCATCCTTGAGCGACTCAGTCGGCGCGTCCGTCCCTACTCCGAGCCTCAGCAGCGCCTCGACGATGATCCTCACGCACTCGTCTCCGCGAGAGGCACGGAGGCCAGGCTCGTCGAGAACGCCGAGGAAGGTGGAGAGCAAGTTGGTGAGAGAGGTGGGGGCGATGACAGGGTTCGGGAGGGCAGCGAGGTGCGCGAAGAGGAGGACCTGCGCCTAGGTTAGCTCGGAGGGAGGGGCAGAGGGGAAGGAACGCACGATGTAGCGGGCGTTGCGCCACTTGCGCTCGTCGAGGTAGACCTGGAACGCCTTGATGAGGTCCTGCACAATCTCGCGGCCAACATTGATGGGCGCAGGAGGAGCAGCCTTGTCCGCAGTGTCGGCGGTGGCCATCTCGACGTCCTCCAACTTGGAGGCCTCGGCAGCTACCTCGGGATCCACAGGCTTGGCGGGCAGGCCAGGAACGGCGGGAAGGCTGGGTGTAGGAGCTGAAGGAGCTGAAGGACGGTCAAGGCGGGAGGCGAGAGGAGCGGAGGGAGCTTCCGGGGTGAGGGAGAGGAGGGCGACCAGGGCGGCGTAGTGCGGGAGCTTGTAAGGAAGCTCAGTGACGCTGCGGGCGGGGTAGTTGAGTGAGGAGCTGGGAAGATAGGGGGAGAGAGACGAACGCGATTCGGAAGACGTCGAAAACGAGAGCCTTGTCGTGGTGGAACTGGGACTTGACGACCCTGGCGAGAGCAGGGATCTCGACCGCCGGGTTGTAGCTCTATAGCACGCCGTTGTCAGCTCCTTCCCATCCCCAGTCGCACAGCAAGCTCACCTCTGCCGACCCCAGCTTCCAGACGTCGTCCTTGAACCGCTGCTGCACTCCACTGTTTCCAGCAGGAGGACCTCCCTGAGGCCGTTCGTCCCTCCTAGGCGCCGAGTAATCGCCACGCTCGTTGTTCCTGCGACGCGAATTCTGGTCGTTGTAGTCGTCGTCTGCGCGAGAGAAAGTGTCAGCCTCGCGTCGCCAGCTCCTCGAGCTCGCCTGGCTCACCTCGTCCACGCTTGCGAGGTCCCTGGCCGCCGTAACCACCTCCTCCACCTCCGTATCCGCCTCCGTAGCCACCTCCACCTCCCCCGTACCCTCCTCCGCCGTACCCACCCCCCCCCCCCCCCTGGTGTCCTCC
>JANGFH010000098.1:0-18261 GCA_025758715.1 Glaciozyma martinii | reverse complement strand
GGCACGGCGCGAAGGAGGAGGACGGGCACGAGGAGGAGCCCGGGCAGGTCGAGGAAAGCGATGAGGAGGTTGTCGTCGAGCAGCCGGTCGTCGAGGAGAGTGAGGAGCAGCTCCTCGTCGCCGACTCGTCCGGCGCGGACGACGATCGCGACGTTGCGACGGGCTCGATGGGGAGTCGTCGACCGCCCTACCCTACCCCTACTCCTCAACCCGACGTTCGCCCTCCTCCACCTTCTCCTCCATCACCCCCATCACCGCCTGTCGAGGAGAAGTCTGAGGGGTTTCCGGAGGAAGTTTGGGCGGGGATGATGGCGCTGTACGCGATGGACGATGAGAACTAGACGGGCAGGAGGGAGGGAGTTTTTTGCTGCGTTTATCGTCGTTTAGTGCCGCCTGCAGTAGCTATATCATGTCGTAACTGTTGTAGCATCAGCCACGTAACAGGTTCAGCCGAAGTCCTCTCCTCCTCCTCCCCCTTGCGACCCGCGTCTCTCAAGCTCGCACAAGAATCGGACCACTTCAGCCAGGCTATCCTAACGCCATGGACGCGAACAGCAACCCGATCGAATTCAGCGAACAGGCGACGCGACTGGAACCGGGCAACAACAACAACGGAGGTACGTCACGACAGGGCAAGCGCAGGCAGCGGGCCTTATCTCTTCCTCCCCCTACTGACTCCAAGCCCGCGCAGAAGAAGGTCCGCACGAACAAGGCAGAGTGGCGCGTTCGAGGACGCAAGGGTCTGCTCGAGCGGTTCAACTCCCTCCCTCTCGATCTCCTCTCCGACGTGCGTGCTGCTCCAGTCTTCCACCGAAACCGTACTTAAACACCTCCCACAGATCTGCTCGCACCTCGACCCGGGAGACCTCCTCCAACTCCTCCTCACCTCCAAGCTCTTCCACATGTTCCTCACCGGGCCTTCCTCCAACACGATCTGGACTACATCGAGGCGGAGAGCGGGGTTGCCTGATTTGGAGGCTAGCAATGCGACCGAGCGGCAGTACGCGCAGCTGATGTTTGGGAGAACGTGCCAGGTGCGTTCTTCTTCGGGTTGCTGCTCTTCGTCGAGGCCAAAGGGAAGGGAGCGGCAGCTAACGATTCGTTTGTGTGTCGGCAGCTCTGCGGAACGAAGAAGATCCGCGCGGTGGATGTCTACCTCAGGCTCAGGTTCTGCCCCGCGTGCACAAAGAAGAAGTACGTCTTCCTCTTTCTCCCTTCTACGTTTCGCTGACAGGTTCGCTGCCAGTGTCGCTAGCTTGGAGAGCAACTGGCCGAATGACATACATCCATCAAGCTTCACTCTAACTGTCAGTACCGCCCCAGGTCCGTTTGCATCTCCACTGCTCGTTTGTGGACCTCGCGGCTGACGCACGACTGGGCAGCAATTCACAAGAGGAGTAAGAGCAAGCGAGGTCTTCCAGAGCTCCGCTAAATCTTTTCTCGACCAGGCTTCCTGCTTTCTGCCTTGCTCGCTCAGAGCAACATCCTACATCGCCTGACCCCTGCCGAGCAAAAAGTGTACGACAAGGAACGTCAAGCATGTCGACCAACACAAGCTGGTACGTCTGGCCTCTCTGTTCTGCTCTCCGCCTTTTCTCACTGATCGCCAGCCCAGGACTCGGTGAAGCTGGCAGTCTGGGTCAGGATGCAGAAGAACGCGGAGGACTCGAGGAAGGACAGGATTCGCGCGATTCGCAAGGCGGAGTGAGTTGTTTCGAGGCTTGGAAAGCACGGCAGCTAACGTCGCTCGCAGCATGGAACGACGTCTCATCGGAGGCGGCTGGCTCGCGTCCGAGTGCGTCTTTCCTTCTACAGTTGCGAAGTTCGCCTAACGCCTTCCCCTCCTCCAGCTTCGACGCCGCCTGGGAAAGGGTCGCTTTTGTTGCGGAACCCAAGGCGATGACGGATCGCAGTGCGTCGCCGCCTTCCCCAAACGTGAATCTCGCTGATGCTTGTGTCGCAGTCTGGACAAACCTACTTTCTCGAGCCGAGCTGTACCTCCAGCTCCGTCGTAAAGAGCAAGAAGAGCTGGCCATCCGACGACGCCAAACCGAACGCCAACGAACCGTCGGGCCTTTCTTCATCAAGCTCCGTCGCAAGCTCGCCAAAGTGGATTCCCTCGCCGCAACGACCTTCCCTCCCTCCCGCGTCTTCCTCTACTTTGACAGCGTCAAGCCATTCTGGGAATCCGACACCGTTGTTCTCGACAAGGGGTCCTGGCGAGCCGCACGCCCCGCCATCCTCGAGGAAGCTCGAACGCTCGCCTTCAAAATCAAGCACGCCGTCTTCACCCACCTCCTCGCCGCCCATTCCAGCGCCCTTTCCTTCTCTCCTACCCTCTCTCTCCCTCCTCTTCCCTCGTTCTCCTCCCCTCCCACCCTATCCGAAATCGATACCTTCCTTGCCCTTCCCACCTCGCTCCTCCGATGCGGCCATGACTGCAGCGCCGCGGGTCGCTATCCCGGCATCATCAAGCACCTTTCTTCCGAGTGCCGTCTCGCGCGACACGAGTATTCGCTTGCGGAGCTCGACAGCTTCTCCAACGCGTTCGCGGCCCCGGTCCTTCGTTGGGGAGCGGTCGAGAGGGACGAGCTCCTGAATGATATCGTCGTGACGGCAGGGAGTGTTGTTGGAGCTCATTCGATGTGGGATTCGATGGGGGAGAGAAGGAGGGAGGACGACGTGCTGGAGGATTGTGACCTGGGGTTCGAGTGTACTGCGAGATTGGACTCTCGGGCTCCAAGCAGTCGGTGCAGAGCCTCGTGAGTTCTCTCCCTGTCTTATTCCAGGTGCAGCACTGATTCCTTGCGAGCAGCTATCGCACTGCTGTCGTCGTCACCTCTCGATTGAGGGCCGATGGAGTTTACCGACCATCTCGTTCGCTGACAGGAGGATTGAGGATCCGCTGCACGTGATGGTTCCAGCGTCCATGGCGGAAGAGGACCCAGTCGCCCAGCTTCAATCTGGATCGCCAGCGAGGGAAGAGGGTGAGGAGGAGAGCGAGGGGTCGGATTGGGAGTAGCACTCGGGAGGAATGCAAGTTTGGGGTTGGATTGCTTTGGCTTTGGTCCTCTTCAGCTCCTGCTCGCTTTGCGCTGTCCCGCTCGTGGGGCAGACCAGAGGTTGCGAAAAGCGAAGATTGCGAAAGAACAAGTGCGAGCCAAGATTGAGTCGACTTGGTCGTCGCATCCTCGGAAACATCCCTCGCTAAATCCACCCTCGTTTAGAACGGGTGCAGGCAGAAAGAAGCAGGAACAGCGCCACTACTCGGCGCGTGCACTTCCTCACTCCCCCTTTCCTCGTCGCCTCATCTCCTCCTTTCTTTCGCCTCGCCCTTTCTTCCCTTGCTCCCTCGCTACTTTACCCGCCCTCAGTGACGTCCGTTCTGAATCCCCTTGCTCCTCGACACCTCGCCACCCCTAATACTCTCTCGCAATTGATCTCCCTGCGGTCCCCAACGCTTTCTCCCCCGCCTCCGAACCACCTTTGACCACTTTGACCCCACTGGCTCCCCCAGTGGTACGACGGCTCCCCTCTTCCCATCGGCGTTCCCGCAGCTACTTTCTGCTTCACCCCGTTGCAGAAGTGGAATCACGCCTTTGGGATGTCGAGCAGGAAGTGAGAGGAGAGCTACTTCAGAGAGGATGAGTCCAGGCCAAGTGGCTTCTGGATCGTAAAAGGGAATCCAATCTCCGGACGAGCGGAACGGAACCGTGGTCGAGTTGCAGAAATGCAAAAGCAGAATCTCAGATCTCGGCAGCGAGGAGCCATCTCCCCTCTGGGACTACTTCAATCTCCGCTCCTTCTTACTGGGGCTGCTCTTCTTCCAGGTCAAGGCTAGCAGCTGTAGAAGCAGTCGCTGGAGTGTGTGCTTGAAGTTCAAAGGAGCGAGTTCGTCTGCCTCGCGCTCCTGATTCTGCAAAACAGGATAATGCCACCACCTTGAAAGGCGGTGTGTTTGAAAAGTCTGGCGTCTTCCTGCTGGGCGGTACGAGTTGCGGGGAGGATCAAGTAGTCTGGCGGGAGCCAAGCAAGGCAGGCTTTGAATCACTACAGATTTCCTAGTCTGCAATTGAATCACTACAGATTTGCTGTTCTTTAATTTGAACACTACAAAAGAATAGGTCATTACAAAAATATGAATTCACTTACATTACTCCTCCCCACCCCTCTCGAGTCGCCTTCTCCTCCTAGTAGGATTCCGAATTGGCAGTTGGACTCAACGCCAAGGTCTGGGAAACACCGGCCAGTTCAAAGCCTCAGCATCCATCAATGCACGCTGGCTCGCTCGTACCACCGTGCAAAAAAGGTAGTGCCGCCACCTCGAAAGGCGGTAGCACTGTCGCAAAGATAGTGTTCGTGTACAGCCCAGAGGACCGCACGCATTGGAATTTCTTCGTGGATACGAATGGGTCGCCGTGCAATGCGAAGACACTCCAAGGGAAAGTCACGTTTGATGAGCCGCAACCTCCAGAACCAGGTAAGTATGACTAGGTGGAGAGCAGTACGTAGCTACCGACGAAACCAAGTTCAAGACGCGGCTCAAAGGCAGTGGCTGACCGACCAACGGGCTGCTTCTTGACCAAAACACTCCTCTTCCTCTTGGCCAGTCCCTCGCCGCTCTGCTGTTAATTCTGGGCTAACTGCTTGTCGAAGAAACGCCGCTGCGAAGGCGTACCAAGAGAGCGAGGGATTTTTGAGCCACTGGGAGCGTCGCAGCCTCAAGGAGCCGCTCGAGCGTTCTCGCGCCCTCGCAGCTTGCCCTTCTCCATCTCGACGTCTGCACGCCGGATCCCCTCTCTCAACGCCTCAGGAGTAAGGCACTGGCCACTCGGAGAAGCTCCTGGTCTCTCCTGCCACCATGTCGACTCCCAGCTCGGCACACCCCTCATCCTCTCGCCGTCCATCTTACGGCACCGAACCCTCCTCGAGACCTTCCCCCATTACGCCCAGACGCGCCGCCTTGCTCTTCCTCTCCTTCACCACACTCACTCTCGCCCTCCTCCTCCTTCCCGCGGCGCTGCGGCACCAATCATCCGGCGGTGACGACGGTGGCGTCCCAGAGCTGCCGGGGATGCAGAGGGGGCTCAGTCTAGCAGAGGGAGCCGGCTGGATGACTGGGGAGACGGCTCGACCGACAGAGTGGGAGCTGCTGGCGAGTACGACTGGACGGGGAGGTGACGCGCTGGCTGTCGGGACGACTTCCATCCTCGACACGCTCAGTCGTTCGGTCGAGGCGAGCGTGGATAGGATTGGGGATACGATCTTGGCCTGGTTGGGATTGGACGAGGCTACCGAGGCTGGAGCATCAGGGAACGGGGGGAGTTTGGCGGCCTGGGGCGAGAGCTCTGTTTACGTCGAGGTGAGTTTGGGAAGGAGCTCCTCAAGAACCCAAGCTGACGGCGCGCACACTCGCAGAGAACCAACTCCCTGCACCCATCCCGCCCCTCCTCTTTCGGCCCTCACATCGTCGACGAGCCTCTCCGCGCCCCCCTCTTCCCCATCACCACCTTTGCGAGTTCCGACTCGTACGGGTGCGAACACTCTGCCACTCCCAACAACTCGCTCCCCACGCCTCCAGAACGGTGGATCGCCATCTCTCAGCGCGGGCACTGCCCTTTCTCTCAGAAGGTGCGATTCGCGCAGGAGCTCGGGGCGACGGCGTTGTTGTTCGGGGATCAGTCGGCCGAGGAGGGTGGGATCGGCGGGAGTGGTGGGTTGCTTACTCCATGGAGTCCTGGTGAGTGCATTTCTGAAGGTGGGGAGAGCGGGGAGCTGATGAGCAGGCGCAGACGACACGAGCGACATCACCATCCCCTCGGCTTTCGTCTCTCGCGCATCGTACCTCTCCCTCCTCCGCACCTGGAAGGAAGAACAAGATCTCGAGGAAGATGAGCCGATCCCCGTCAACGCCCCCGCCCTCCCTTGCGGCCTCATGATCGTCATGTCGCAAGACGAGCTCTTCGCGTGGTGAGTCTCGTGCCTTACTCCCTTCCCCTACTAATCTCCTCGCCCCACAGGCCCCTCCTCGATTTTCTCCTCCTCCTCCTGTTTCTTCCCTCACTCCTCACCCTCCTCACCGTCTTCACTCAACGCATCCGCCTCCGCCACCAACAAAAGCTCGACCGAGCACCCCGCGACGCCGTCGCGAAGCTCCCAGTCTTCATCTGGGGAGACACCGAAAAGTCTCCAGACGTACACGAGGTCATTCAGCCGCAGCCGGAAGACGAGGAGCGGAACGTCGGGGTCGTTTATCCAGTGGCGGAGGAGCCGAACGAGTCGACCTCGTTGCTGCCGACGTCGCCGGGGGAGGCGGGGAGGAGTGCGTTCTCGTGGCATGTTCCAGAGTTCATTAGGAGGGCGTCGGGGACGCCGACGGTTCATCTTGCGCCGAGGAGGAAGCATAAATGGCACACGGTCGAGTGCGCGATTTGCTTGAGTGACTTTGAGCGGGGGGACAAGGTGCGTTCGAGTGCTTGCGGTTGATGGAGTGAAGCTGACGATTTCGCGCGCAGGTCATGGAGCTTCCTTGTGGTCATCTCTTCCACGCCGAGGAGATTGAGCCGTGGCTGCTCGAGAGCAAACGACTTGTGAGCCGCTCGCTTGCCCTCCCGCCTTCGCCCAAACTGACACTCTCCATCCTACAGTGCCCCACATGCCGCGCATCAATCACAGAAGAACCGAGCGCCCCTTCCTCGCCTCCCCAAGCCCCAGTCCACCACCACCAGCATCATCATTCCACCCCGCCAACCTCCACCACCGACCCCACTCCGCCCGTCCCTCTCCCTCTCGCCATCGTCGCGCAGGAGAGGGCAGCCAATTCGGCTTCTCCAGTCGCGTCGTCCTCGTCAATTACGATTGAGAACGCAGCTTGGCAGGACGCGGCGCAGGAATGAGGGACCCCGTTCCTTGCAGTATTTTAGGTTGGAGATTGTTGTCACTTTCTTGCGTAATACATAGCACCACTCGTTGTTCGTTCCTGCTGAGCTGGATCCTGCTCCCTCCCCCCTGCTCTTCGAACTGCTTCGGCCTCCGGAGTCCGACTTCGCTCTCTCCCCCCTCCCCCCACCCAAATGACAGCAACCCCGCCGCCCCCATTCCACCTTATCTCCAGCGATGGCACCTCCTTCCCCATCCCCCGCTCCCACCTCTCCGCCCACTCGACCTCCTTCCGCGAGCTCCTCGAATCCCCCAACCTCCTCCCCCGACGCCAGTCTCGCCGTCTCGGACCCAGCGGCCGACCTCGGGTTATTCCTTCGCGTGATCCAGGGGGAATCGTGGGAGTTTACGTGGGAGGAAGTACGGGGGTTGGCGGGGATGGGGAGGAGGTACGAGAGTTGGTGCGCGCTGGCGCTCGTCAAGACTGAGGCGCTGTGAGTTCCTTCGCTTGTGCGTGTGGTGCGGGTGAGCTGATTTTGACGCAGGAGGTTTTGCGAGGAGAGACCGCTGGAGGTGTTTGCACTTGCGGCGTCGCTCGAGGATGAGGCGCTCGCTGGCGTCGCTGCTGCGAAGACTTTGCGGCTCGATCGGATCACCTGGGAGGAGGATGGGAGGTCTACTGGCTGCTCTTACCTCTGGTGGTCTCGTCTAGTGCGTCCCACTCTCCACCGACGAGGAGGCCTCGAAGCTTACCCCTCTTTCGCAGGAACGCTTCCGCCTTGCTCGCCTCGATTTCGCCCGCCGCGTTCTCTCCCAAACCGTCATCGACGCTCGGTGCTTCTTCGACGCTCATCAACCCTGGGGCGCGAACGCTCAAGCCCTTTGGAACACGATCGTTCTCGACGTCCTTTGCGAGCTTGCGACATCCGAGGATCCGGCGGAGAGAATTGGGGAGAGAGTGATGGTGCGCGCGGGGAAGTGGGCCAAGTGTGGAATTTGCGAGAGGGTGTTGGAGGGGAAGATGGAGGAGGCTAGGAGGGGTTGGGCGGGAGTGGAGCAGGAGGTGAGGTTTTGAGGTGAGTTCGCTCCCTCGCTCGAGTCTCGCTTCGCTGCGATTGACGACTGTCGATACCAGGCGTACGTTCTGACGGTTGACGAGAAATAAGGCTCCAATTCTCGTGGTGGTCTGGCACAGCGTGTCGATGCGGAATTCTGCTCCAAGTCGGCAACCTCGCTCCCGCCGCGAACCTGCTCAATGCCCATCAAATTCCCTTTACTCTTCGTTCTCAGCTCTATTGTTTCTCGAGAACTACTGAAGAACAGCTTTGACTCTAGTGCGCTGAAACTGGACCCTTACATGTCTCGCAACTTCCCTTGGAGTGCGAGGCTTTCCGCCCACCCTTCTCTCTCGAATCCAGCTCAGCGTCGCCAGCGATGTCGTCGAGTCAGCTCCCTTCGACGTTCACCCTCATCTCCAGCGACAAAATCTCCGTCCCCGTCTCTCGAACCCACCTGTGCTCGTACTCAAGCACGTTCCGCGACCTCCTCGCTCTCCCTTCTGGCTCCGAGTCGAAAGGAACCTGCGACGTCTCGGAGACTGGAAACAATCTCAAGCTCTTCGTGACGGCTATAGGAGGAGAGGAGAAGAAGTACACGCTCGAGGAGCTCAAGGTACTCGCGAGGATGGCCGACAAGTACGACACCTGGTGCCTCAAGATTCTCGTGGGCAAGGAAGCACTGTGAGTTCGATTGTTCTGGAAGTTGCTGCCGTGTGCTGAGCTTCTTTGCAGGAAGCTCTGCGACAAGTCCCCGCTCGAAGTCTACTCCCTCGCCGCCTCACTCAACGACGAGTTCGTCGCGGAGGCCGCCGCGAGGGCGTCTTTTCGAATCGATAGCATCGAGTGGGGTCGTTCTAAGACTCCTCTGTCTTGCGACTATCATTGGTGGTTGCGTTCGGTACGCGAGGAGACGGCTTTGTGAGGCGTCGGAACGAGCTGATCGGGTCGGTCTACAGGAACGATTTCGACTCGCTCGCCTCAACAACGGGAGGATCGCCCTCGCTGGAGCCATGGTCAAGAACTGCAGCACGAATCACACCTTTGGGGTCGACAGTGCGAAGTCTTCCTGGGGCGGGATTGCTCTGGACGTTCTGAGTGACCTCAAGCTTTCTCAGGACGTCGCTGCGACCCTGGCTGCGAGGCTGAACTCGCGAGTCGAGGAGTGGAGCGGGTGCCACCCGTGCGCTTCTGAGATCAAGAAGGCGGCGGAGCGTGTTCAAAACACGTGGGCAAAGCTCGAGTCGGACCTCAAGTTCTGAGGAAGGTGCGTCCCTCCCATCCTCTCTTTCGCTCCCAAACTAACTTCTTCGCAGCCTCAAGCGACGATTGATTGAGGAGCTTTGCGACGCTTGGAGTTGAATCTGGGGACTGCGAATGGACACGCGAGGACGTTGCGACGGCGACGGCAGCCCCAGACGGCGAGAGACGACTCGAGAGAACGATCGCAGCTCGCTAGCGAGACGAAAGCTTGAAGCGGAGCGTTCCGGTCTCGCCAACTTCCTTCTGCGAGCGTCAACAAGCAGCTCTCGCTCTCGTGAGTGAAGACTGCACGAAAAACGAAAGACGAAGCTTCGCAGGACGCGCCACTCCTCGTGCATCTAATCCAGCGAGCCACCGCATCCTCTCTCCCTCTCCAGCAACCCTCTCTCGCACCACCACCGACGAAAGCGAGGGGTATCGACAAGGGAATTACAAAAAATACCGTCCATTCCTCCTCGACCTCTCCCTCTACTTGCCCTCCCTCCTCGGCGTGTTCCACCTACGCACCCACATCAGCTCCCTCCCTCCCCCAACGAAAAAGGAAAGGCACGCACGTCAACCTCGTCATATCTCCCAACTTCCTCGGCTTGATCAAATGCCTCAACGTCAACGCCAATCCCAGGAGAACGCAAACGCCTCCGACGGCGATGTAGGCGATCCCGAGGAAGGGGTTCCGACCGCCGATGAAGGAGACGGTACTGAAGACGATGGATTTCGTTCCGCCAAAAGGTTCGACGGGGTAGTCTGCGCGTCGGGGGGAGGTTAGCAAGATGAACGAGGAGCGAGGAGGGAGAAACGCACTCATGGAGATGTCGAGCTCGTACTGTCCCGCCGCCATCGATTCGACGTCGTTCCTGAAGTACAGCTTCCTGAACGTCGGCAGTCCCGCCGTCCTCATCCAGACCTGGAAATGCTCGTCCGTCGCCAAATCCGGGAACGCCGTCTCCCCCTCGGCCGTGTAGCCCTCAGGATACCGCGCAGCCCAGTAAGGCGGAGGAACGGCTTGGCCAGGGAGGTACTGCGTCCTGCCGTACTTCTGCGCTTCGCCAGGCCAGGCGATCCCGATGTCGGTCATGTTGTAGGTGACGCTGCCGTCGATGCCGGCGGGGTTGAGGAGGACGGGAGGGAGGAAGGTATCTGTGCGTGCAAGGGTGAGGAATGATGGCTGGAAGGGAGCGAGCGGGACGGACCGTTGAAGACGCTGTTGGCGATCAGGCCGCAAGGGTAGACGGGGAGGTCGCCCGAGACGGCGAGAGGACTGCAGTCGCCTCCACGAAGGTTGTCGGCCGTCCTGGCGTCTCCTCCGAGTTGGCCCTGGTCGATCGACTTGACGTAGCGTCGGTGGTTCTGGTAGTAGTTCGAGACTGCCCGAGCGCGCAATCAGCTCCTTCGTCCTGGCTCCTCTGGATTCGGGAGAAACGCACGCTTGTAGTACATGAACACGGGCGCCTTCATGTCGGTCGGCAGCTGGAACTGGAGCTTGCAGAGGCTGCGAGACGTCACGGGGAGAGTCTCGTCGAAGGTGTACTGCCAGGTCGGAGGAGCAATGGCAGCGGTCGAGTCGACGTGATAGTGGTAGGCGTCCGAGGGGAGAGAGTCGAACGTCGTGTTGGGCGCCACAAACTCGCACTGAGTGTAGTCGATCGTGAACTCCTTGACCTGCGGAGGAGAGGAGCGTCAGTCGCTTTGTTCTCTTGATTGCTTCTGCGTGCGCTTTCCTCTTCATAGCGGTAAGAAAGGGGCCCTTGCAACACCAACAGCGAGTCGGCAGTCAAAGACCTGGAGGTCTCCGAGGTCGATTCGCAGCGGCAGTCCAGGCGCCCTGTCCCAAACAGCAACGGTACCACCGCCCCTCCTACCCCATGCAGAGAATATCAGTCCTGCAAGGCAGGCTCTGGAGGCACAAGGCGAGGCACGACGGCACAGAGCAGGACTCAAGGGCAGCTCCAGAGCCGCCTATAAAGCCGTTCAGTCCCTCCTGGCTGTCTTCTCCCCGTACCTCGAAGCAGCAGTAATCCCTCGGGGGTTCCTCACTCGTGTGCCTGTCGTACCCGCTCGATGGCACCCAGCGAAGCAAGTCAAGGACCCACGCTGGAGTTCCTTCCTCCCAGCGCGGACAGCCCGAGACCTCCTCAAAATTCACCAAGCAGCTCCACGATGATCTCGCAGAGCACCAAGGCCGGTTTCTGAAGCTTGGGTGCGCCTCGTGGAGAGGCGGCAGGCTGCCGAAGAGCACGCGCCGCCAGGCTTGCGCAGGACGAGCTGCCCCGAGGGAAACCCTCGCCTTGGTCAAGATACCGGCAGCTCGGGGAGGAGAGTCGCCATCGAAGGACTGCCCAGCTGTTCAGCCGTGCAGTCTCTTGGAACCGCCTCGTCCTGATCGCTGCGTGTACTGAGATCCTCCTTGCGCCGGCATGCGGAGCCCACCGCTCCAGGCAGCTCGCGCCACCCCTAATCGTGCCCTCCTTTCCCCTGGTACCTTCCATTCACTCTTCGCAACTCTGTCCAGCCCTGTCCCTGCTCCCCCTCCCAGCCCTATCACCGACCCTCCCCCTCTCCGACACCAATCGCCGCCCTCACCAGCCCACGTCCAAACGCACCTGATTACTCCCCCACAGCAGCACACCACCAAGCGGGACAAAGATGAGTCCGATGAGGAAGAAGGTCGGCAGAACAGTCGCGGGAGTGAGGATGGGCTGCCACGCCTTGAGTCGTTGCTGCTTGAACGCCGTGTCTGCGTTCCTCCTCGTCAGCGGCGACAGGGAGGCAGTGGGAGAGGAAACGTACTGGCTGGACGGCGGGACCATTTGACTTTCTCCTTGGTGTCGTTCGCCTTGAGGACCTCGGCGTCCTCCTCTTTTGACGACTTGCGGTTGAAGAGTCCCATGAGCGGCGCGCGGGGGAAGAAAGTCGATGGGAGAGGGGAGGATGGGCGGCGAGGAGGAGGGCGCGGCGGGGGGAGGTTGAGCGCGTTGAGCCTTGCGAGTGCAGGAGTCGGGAGAGAGAGAGGAGGCGATGTCGGAACTTGGAGTTAGAAAATGTGTAATTTCGAGTTTGTAGTCGAGAGTAAGTAATTTTGTTTAATCCAGTACCGGTCTCCAGTAACCCCAAAGGGTCTTGTTCTTCGCAGGAAAGCAGTTGTTAACACGCGAAGAAGTGGAGCGAGAGGTACAAGGGAAAAAATCAGCGGGGGAGGCGACGACCTCGCTACCGAAGCCCCTTCCCTCTCAGCTTTCTCGCCGCTCGTGAGTTTGCGTCAAGGACCCAAGCACGTTACTCATCCAATTCTACAGACCTTTGCCCCAAAACCTCTCCCACCCCAAGAACAACCTCAGCCAATCCCTGCTCTAGTGCACAAACCTGAAATCGAGCCTGCCAAGACGTCAGCTCTCTCTCCCTCCTCCTCTCCCCCAAGAAAGCGCACCTCTTATTCCCCAAATCCGTCGTCGTCGCCAAATCTGGCGTCCAAGAATCAGCTCCGAGCCTCAAACCGCCCCCCAAAAAAGGAACGCGCACAATCATCCTTCTCCTCGATCGTGAACGCGTCCCACTGCGCCGCTTTCCACGCGTTCCGCTTGACGTAGTACACTTTGGCGAACATCCAGGTGAAGAGGTTGAATACCACTGCGGTGGGGAATCAGTCTCTGCGCGAGGATTCGGGGAGGGGGAACGTGCGGATCCCGAGGAGGACGCGCTGCGAGGGATCAGCGTGGTTCGGAGAGGGAGAGGAGAGGACGGACGTTCCCAACGCGGTACAGCGGCTTGTCCCTCGCTTGATAAATATCTGTACGGGCGATCATCAGCGAGGGGCACCGCGGACCGAAAGTCGGGAGAACGGACTGGCAGAGATGATGGAGGAGATCTGGACGCTGATGTTGTACAACGACGCCGAGACGGATCGGGAGCGTACTCCTCCAGCATTCTGCGATCCTCCCAGTTAGAGGATGAAGAAGGGAGCGAGGGGAGAGGGACGAACCTGGCTTGTCCAAGCGACGTTGATAGGGTGCGCATAAGGAGCCCCAATCAATAGGAGGAGAACCCCATCTTCCCGCAGAGGTATCAGCTTGGTTCCGAACGACGAAGCGCGAGGGTGAACGCACATTTGGTCCAGGCGCCCGTGCTGGCGGGGAGCAAGACGACGGCGATGAAGAGTGGGAGTTGGTACCAGTTGCCGAGCGAGGCGGTGAGAGCCTTCTCCCCGGTGTACATCGTGAGGTAGGTGATTCCAAACTCGTTCTGTGGGGGTTGGGGAACGTCAGCGAGCGAGCGAGCGTCGAAGTGGGACAGGAACGCACAAAAATCTTGAGTACGTTGCCGGGAATTGTCAGCAAGTTGGTATTAAACGTCGAGAATCCGCTGTTGGGGAGCCAGTCAGTGAGTGGGAGCGAGCGAGAGACAGCAGGAAGGCGCACAGCGATCGGAGAGTGAGCGTAAAGTAGGTGGCGATGGTCGAAGTGCTTGTGAGGAATGTGAGACCAATCTGCGAGCCAGCGAGCAAACGATGAGTCGACCGTTTCTGGGAGGTAGAAAGGAGGAACACGGACGAGGTAAATAGGCCACATGTCGTAGTCCTTGATCGAGTGCCAAAGGCCCGAAGCGGAGATGGCTGCAATTGGTCAGGTCAGTTACTCACGTACGGGAGAGTGACGGGGAAGGGAGAGAGGAGAGGAGAGCTCACCTTGGCGGTTGTGCATGTCCGACTTGCTGGGGTCGTCGCGAAGGATTCGGTTCACGATGATGGTCTCTTCGCGCTCAGTAAACCAGCCCTTTGCGCCGCGAAAGTATCCTGCCGTCTGCGTTGGAGACGCAGGGAGGATAGCTGCGGCGTAGAGACCGACTAGAAGCGTCATGCCGCCTGCACGAAAAAACGGGAGAGACGTTAGCACCGCCAGAAGAACGAGACCGAGCGAGTTGCGCACCTTCGACAACAAAAAGATAGCTGGTGGGAAGCATGTCAGCTTCCAGCAGCGTCGGAGGAGAGAGGAGGAAAAGACGAACCGCCATCCCTCCCACGCGTGAGGTCCCATTCCTCGCAGGAGAAGGAGTCCCGATGCTGAGAACGGAGTCAGCGTCGACGTTTCTCGAGGCTACAAAGGAAAACAAGCTCACCTAGGAATGCTCCAAAGATAGTCGTCAGAGTGAGCGAAACCCAGAACCAGGTGAGGCGGATCGCGAGTTCGGGTCCCGTGAAGAAGTATGTCCTGGGGAATGTTGTGATCAGTACCTCTTCTTTCTGGTTCCTCGTAGTGACTTACAGGTAGAGCACCATATCGGGGATGAAGCTGCAGGACCCGTCAGTCGATGCGATCAGCGAGGAGGCAAGGGCTAAGCGTACCCGCCCTCGATGAGACCCAGGAGAGCGCGAGTGATGAAGAACCCCGTCTTGCCAGTAAGCAAGCACTGGAACATGGCAACGAGCGACCAGGCGCAGATTTGGAAGGGCTGCACAAGGGGAACTGTGATCAGTCGAGGAAGCTTCGCACTCGACAGAGAACGTACGACCCAGCGATCGACTCCAACCTTCTTGCTGATGAGCTGCGAAGGAAGTTCGGCGAAGAGAAATGAGACAGCTGCGGGACTTTTGTTAGCGATGCGCGCGCGAGTAAGAAGCCAAGAGCGCACTGAAGATGGTGTTGCCAAGGTTGAAGTCGGTCGTAGTCAATCCCAGGTCAGGCAGCATGTTGTCCGAGACGGCGTTGGCGATGTTGCCTCGGTCAAGTTGGAGAGCGCAGAACATGATGCAGGTGAGGACTTTCGGAAAGAAAGCGGGTCAGCTCAGAGCTCACGAACAGCGAGCGAACAGGGAGACGCACCGGTGACTTTCCAATCGCACTTGCGGATGACGGCCTTCTCCTCCGCTTCGGTCCAGGTAGCAGTTGCATCGAATCGATGCGCACTTTCCCAGGTCGTAGGAGGAATATAGTGCCTGCAGGAGAGAAGAATGAGCTGAGCTCCCGAAGATGGGAGGAGGATAGGACGCACTTTCCGAGAACGTCGTCGTCAAAGACGGACCACTTGGTAGCTACGCTCGCTCCAGGCTTCTCGAGGTCTTCCTTGTCGCCGTCAGAAATACTCCCAGCAGTCGAGGAAGCCTGAGTGCCGGGAGTCTGTTCGAGGACGGGAGGTTGGAACTTGTGCCCGTCGGGAGCAGCTGCGGAGGTCGAAGGCGGCGCCATGAGGATGAATCGGTGATAGGGAACGACAGGAAACGTTGAGCAGGGCTGAAGCTCTTATAGGGAGCAGGGGGACTCAGCAGAAATTGCGAGCTCGACGGCGAAGACGCATCATTTGAACACGACACCCGCAGCGCTCAAGCAGAGGTTCGTCCGGCGAAGGCGTTCCCGGGTCGCTCAAGGCGATTCGAACCCAGCGTCCGGCGCCCTAGGGGAGAGCAGCGAGCGAGGAGGAAGACGAGGAGGAAGGAAGCTCTGGTGGGCTGGCTGGCTGGGGGGTTGCTACTCGATGACTCTGCTACTCTCCCTCTCACTCCTCCTTCGCCTCCTTCCTCTGCCCACGCTCACTTCTGCTAGCTCGCCACTGCTCTTCAAGGAGGCGACTTCAGGGTTACAGCCAGCGCCGATCAGGCCTCGACCCTCGCTTCCCTTCTCCGGCCCTTCTTTTCCGCCCTTCAGTTGTTGATCCCTCTTCCGCTAGGATGGCGTGCGTCTTCTCGTGCATAAGCTGGCCAAGATCGCGTCTTCCAGATTCAGACCCCCGCCGATAGCTCCTTGGGAGCGACTGGCGAGTATAAGAACCCCCCTGCTCAATCTCTCCCTACTCTCCTCCAGTCCCTCCGCTCCACGATGTCGACCATCAGCCTTCCCGCTCAAACCGAGACTCTCGTCAATGGATCCACCGCCGCTGGATCACTCTCCCTCCGAGGTTCGACCCTCCCGCTCAAGTCCACTGGTGTCCTCGACAAGTACTCTCACTTTGACAACACGCCCACTATCGGTCGCCAGTTTGACGAACTCCAGCTCACGGATCTCCTCGACGCTGAGAACAGTGACGAGCTGATCAAGGAGCTCGCAATCATCAGTGCGTCCTCATCCTTCTTCCCAATCTCCGCGATTGAACTGACTCCCCTCTTTTGCAGTCTCCGAGAGAGGAGTCGTCTTCTTCAAGAACCAGTCCATCGACATCGAGCAGCAGAAGAAGGTGAGCCCTTCCCTGCCTTTTTTACACGAACTGCTGGAGCTAATACCCCCTATCGCAGCTCGGCAACGCTCTCGGCGTCCTCTCTGGTCGCCCCGCCGCCTCTGGACTCCACATCCACCCTACCGAGCGCTCTCCCGATCTCGCAGATGACGTCTCCGTCATTACCTCTGCCCGCGCCGTCAACTACGCTAAGCTTCGTGCGCTGAGCTCCCAGCTGGCTTCGCGCGGTTGGCACACCGAGCACGTCGTCCCTTCAACGATCGTGCGGGAGCGAAGCCTAACGAGCTCTACGCGCGCAGCATCACCTTTGAGCCTGTTCCGTCGGACTTTGCCATCCTCAAGGTGCACACTCTCCCAGAGACCGGAGGTGATACGTTGTGGGCTTCCTCCTACGAGTGAGTTTTGTTCTCCCTCGTTGTTCTCTCGAATCCTTACTCACCCTTTTAAAACAGTGCGTACGACCGCCTCTCTCCTGCCTACCAGAAGTTCCTCGAGGGCCTCACTGCCGAGCACGATGGCAACTCGTTCCACCAGCTCGCCAAGCTGTGCGTCCATTCTTCTCACCCCACTCCTCGCTCCTCGCTCTTCAATCTCCCTTCTTGCCCGGAGCTGACCTTGATCCCTTCTGCAGTGGAGGAATTGAGCCTTACACCGGCGTGCGCGGCCACCCCGCCAACGATGGCCCCATCTACACCGCTCGCCACCCCCTCGTTCGCACGAACCCCATCACGGGCTGGAAGGGCCTCTTCGTGAATCAAGTGTGCGTTTACTACCTTCCTCTCCACTGGCTCTCGCTAACTCAGCCACAGGTTCACGAAGCGCATCATCGAGCTCAACAAGGATGAGAGCGATACGGTCCTCGAGTACATTAACAAGGTCTACTCCCAGAACCACGACCTCCAAGTCCGCTTCAAGTGGTCCCAGAACGACGTCGCCATCTGGTCCAACGTCTCTACTCAGCACGCCGGTGCGCACCTTCCTCTTTCTCCGAGCGAGCGAGCGAGAGGGCTGATTTTCGCTGGTCGCAGCTACGTTCGATTATGCTGATGCGCTGAGGGTCGGAGATCGTGTTGTTAGTATTGGGGAGAAGCCTGTGCGTTGCTTTCTTTCATTCCTGACGGCTCGACGCTGACGGTGTCGACGAAACCAGTACTGTGATCCCGCGAGCAAGTCGAGGAGGGAGGCGCTTGGACTCGCTGCGCGTTGACTGGAGTGAGGGTGCTGTAGTTCTGGGCAATTCACTGGGGGGTTTCTCGTTTGCTGTATCGCTCACTTGCCTCTGCTTTTGCACGCGTCGCTCCAGCGAGAACTCGAAGCTCGCGACGAAGTTCGCACCCTTTGCTCCTCTCGCTCCCTCGTTCCGACACGGTTCTGCACGCTTCCAAGCTGTTCATTCCTGCTCTCTGAATCCTCCAGCACGAGTACACGACCGCGCAAACGGTCTTCGGCAACCCTCTACGCGACAGAACTCTCCGCGTGTTTCGCGCCCTCCCTGCTCCTCGTCTCCCTCCACGAACCACAGGAATGCCACTCCGAATCGACCACCTAATCTCCCTCCTCTTCCGCACCCTCTTCTCCCCGCTCCTCTCCCCGCTCCTCTTCCTCTCCCTCCACTTCCTCCCCCCTCCCTCCATCCACATCCTCCCCTTCCCTCTGCCTTCCCAAGCTTCTCCAGCCCACCTAGCTCTCGGCGCTCTCTGGGCCCTCTCCTGGTTCCTCTCCGCCAACGCCCTCGCCTCGCGCTGGGCACGCAATAATGGGTGTTTGGGACCTTGGGCGCCTGACTGGGACTGGGGGAAGGAGGTCGTTCTGCTTACTGGGGGTGAGTACTCCTTCTTTGGGGTGGGGGAGGAGCTGATAAGTTATAGGTGTGGGGGGATTGGGGGAGAGGCGGTGAGGATGTTGG
>JANGFH010000097.1:0-34286 GCA_025758715.1 Glaciozyma martinii | reverse complement strand
GGAGGAGGAGGGGGAGGAGAAGTGGAGGGAGCGCCAGGTGTCGAACGTACGGCGGGCGGTGAGGAGGTCGCCATCTTGTCCCTGAGCGCTGATGAGGATCGACCAGAGGTAGTCGGAGCCGACGGAGGAAGGGGGGAGGGAAGACCGGTACGCCTCAAAGATTTGGGTCACCCAATCTGCCCTTCCAAGGCGCTTGAGCGCATCCAGCACGACTGCCACCAGCTCCTCCTCCATCGGTTCGTTCGAGCTCCTTCCGCCTGCGATCCCCGATTCCAGCCAGCCGATCACGAGAGAGAGGTTGTCCGGTTCGAGCACGAGGTCGTCCATTTTCGTACGGAGGAGCTGGATGCATAGCTCGGGCGGGACTCGGAGGCCAGCTTGGTCGACGAGGGAGATGGCTTCGAGCGCGATAGTCGGGTGCTGGTAGGAGAGGAAGAGGTCGACGAGGGCGAATGTGGTAGCGGGGGGAGTGAAGGGGAGGTAGGTGCGGAAGGCGTGGAGAGCGCGGCGGGGGAGGTTGGAGGCGAAGCGCGAGGTGATGAGCTGCTTGAGCTGAGTGTCAGAGAGGGGGGGTGGAGCTGGAGGGGCTGAAGGAACGTGACGAGTTGGGCGTTGGCGGTAGGTAGAATGAGGAGGAGGAGCAAGTCGTTCCCAGGCTATCGGTCCTCCTGGTAACCTCGAGGTGGAAGCGACTGGCTGCTGTGGTTCTTCTTGACGAGGAGGAGAGAATCTTGCCCAGGGTTTGGCTGAGAGGAACGAAGAGAAGTTCCTCGTACTCGCCTTGCCCCTTCGCAGTGGTGCAGTTAAGCACCCTGGACAGCCTGGGATCATTCGTGCGTAGGAGCGAGTGGGAGGAGGACAAGAGGAGTCCCAGACGGCGAGCGAGGGTTGTCCTCCTACAACACACCCGTCCCTTGCTGACTCTTCCCAAGGCTCCTACGCAAGCTCTAGGACTACTACGATGGCAATACCAACCAAGCGAGGGCTGTTTTGCGTCGTCGAGGGCCTCGACAGGTCCGGCAAGTCGACCCAGGTCCAGCGGCTGGTGGAGGCGTTGCAGCGGAAGGGGTTCAAGGCCGAAGCGTGCCGGTTTCCAGGTGAGTCTTATTTCCCGTCGTGCGTGGGGTGGGCGAGAGAAGGGAGGTCTGGGGAGCTGATGAGGTCGACGCGTCGCGCTTCCTTTCTTGGGACGCGACTGCTTCAACTGCTGCTTCCCCCAGGGCGTGCGTTAGAGGGTAACCTCCACTGTGGATCTTCTCTCCGATTTAGACCTTGGTGGACGAAGGAGGGTGCTCACGAACGACCTCTCAGCGACTCGACTGCGATCTCTCGCTGACCTACTCTCTCTCCCTGCTCCTCAGACCGAACAACAACCATCGGCACCATGATCAACTCGTACCTCACCCAAACCTCCGAGCTAGACGACCGAGCGATCCACCTCCTCTTCTCCGCAAACCGCTGGGAACGCGCGTTCGTCCTCTCCCTCCCCTCCCTCTCTTCCCTGCTGACCCCCAAGCTCTCGCAGCAAGTCAATCCTGGCCTCCCTAGAAGCCGGAACAACGATAATCTGTGACCGCTACGCCTATTCCGGCATCGCCTTCTCCGCCGCCAAAGTGCGTCCTCCTCTCCCTCCGCAATACCCTCGCTGACCGACCCACGCAGGGCCTCTCCTACTCCTGGTGCAAATCCCCAGACTTTGGTCTCCCAGCTCCAGACCTCGTCCTCTTCCTCGACCTCTCCCCCGAAGTCGCTGCTACGCGAGGGGGCTACGGGACGGAGCGGTACGAGACCTCGGAGGTGCAGCTCGCTGTGCGCAAGCTGTTTAGCAGGATCGGGGAGGAGGTCGGGGAGAAGTGGTGCGTGGTTGATGCGGGCCGGGGGAAGGACGACGTGGAGAAGGAGGTGTGGGAGAGGGTAGAGAAGGCGCGAGAGGAGGTCGGGGGAGAGGTTGGGAAGCTGTGGGAGAAGTGAGAATGGACGGAATGGATGTACGATTGCGAGTGATAAACAGCTAATGCATTGGGGGTAACATGGGTTCAGGAGAAAATAAAAAGTGTCCGTTCGTCTCTTCTCCTCATGCGACGCCGTAAAACTCGCGCGCCTTGCTCAGCAGCTCCCGCTCGACGCCGAACCACGCCTGCTCGACCTCCAACCACACCTTGGACCGCTTTTCCGGTACGATGCTCTTGATCTGCAGGTCGAACGCTGCCGAGATCGGGCGGTGGTCCGAAACGTTGCACTCGTAGCGTTGGTAGTGGAGAGGTTTGATCTTGTCGGGTCGATCAGCGCCTGTGGAAGAGTACAGCGCATCAGCCATGAGCGCGAAAGACGATGCGAACGACGCACGGTAGAGCACACGATCGCACCAGGCAGGAATCCGCTTCTTCGCCGAGCCGTCGTAGCTGTCCGTTCCAGGATCGTATCTGCAGCGAAAGACTGCGATCAGCGACGAGCACAACGGATCCAAGCGAGTTGACCCACTTGTACGTAGGCGCAAACGTGATCGGGGCCTCCTTGAACGACCGCAGGCGAAAGCTCGCGTTCGTCGCCAGGCCTTTGAGCAGCTGGTCGTGCAGAAGGAGCGAAGCGTAGTTCCCTTCCGCCACCGCAGCGAGGACGAGATCCCTCCGCTGGTCGATCCGGTAGTTGAGATCGCCCGAGAGGAAGCACAGCTCGTGATCAAAGACGGTCGTTCCTCCGCCACCGACGGCGTACGCGCCTGGTGACGAACTCGCGAGGTTTGAGAAGGCGGACTTGTCTTCCAGGATGTCGACGAGGTCGTGGTCTCGTTGACGGCGGTGTGCTTGACCGGCGGCTGCGAGAAAGGGGGTGAGCAGCTGGCGAGGCAGTTGCGGGGAGGGTACACACCCAAATGCACGTTGATGAGGCAGATTGACGTGTCGTCGATCACGAAGCGCGAGAGGATGGCTCCCTTGTTGCCGTAGCGACCCTTCATGCCCGTCTTGACCGTGATGAGAGCGACGTCGCGAAGGGCGTCTCGCTCGACGTTCTTGACGAAGACGCAGGAGAAGAGCTGCAGAGCTGATCAGCTCCTGCGAGAAAGGAAGGAAGGAGGACGTACCCCGACCATGTCCCCGACGTGAACGACCGTGTAGGGCGAATCGGGCGGCATCGTGAGGCGCACAGCCTGAACCAACTTGTCGTGCCAAAGGCGGTAGCTCGACGAGACTCCATCGGCGAACTTCTGCTCTGGCTTCTTTTTGCCGAGTAGCATCGTCTCTGCCAAAGAGGGACGAGGTCAGCGAAACGAGGAGCGAGACGCGCGAACGACCACGCACTCGCAGTGAGGCCCTTGTTCTCGAGATCGATCTGCGTACGGTCGTCAGCTGCTGCTCTTCCACCTGCGGCGACGATACTGCTCACCATCTCCTGGAATCCGAAAGAAACGATGTCCGGGCTGTCGACCGAGGTGAGGCACTGGTAGAGGAACTCGAAGTTCGCCGCTGGGCCGACGAGGTCGCTGGGTTTGGAGGCGTCGATGTTCCAAGAGATGTGGAGGGACCTGATGGAGCGGAAGGTGCAGTACTCCGGCTGGCGCAGTTGCAGTTCGGCGTCTGCGTGAGCGGAAGGATTAGCGAGGCGTCGCCGAAGACTGGAAGGGAAGTCGACTGACCCAGCCAGTCGTCGCGCAGCAAACCGTCCCAAAAGTGAATGATCATGTCGGTTCCAGAGCTCGCAACTGTGCACAAAGTTGTTTAGCACTTCTCGGAAGCGAAGAAGAAAGTAGCGAACCCAGGAGAGTCTCGTCCTGCGCGAGGCAAAGTCAGCGAGCGCCCAGAAAGCTCCTGGGGGAACGCACCAGTCGCAGCGTCGAAGAATCCACGACCATCTTCGTGACAGCCTCCTTGTGCGCCTTCCATGCCTTCCTGACCATCCACGGCTCGACTTCGACGTCGTAGATGTAGATGAACCCCGTCCGAAACCCGACCCAGAGGTACTGCCCTACGCCCGCCATCGAGGAGATCATGTACGGCGAGACGCGCTGGACGAGGAGGCAGGTGTACGTCGAGCGACTCCAGACCGAAACGTAGCCGTTGTCGTGCCCGAGGTAGACGAGGTGAGCTTGCGACGGGACGATCGCGCTCGCCGTGACCGCTCCGACGCGACCCGCTGATTCGGGCGTCGTGACCGGTCGAGGAGTGACTCCGAGAGGTCCTGCGCCAGTGGGGTCGTAGACGCGAATCTGCGGGCTTCGTCCTGCGAGAGCCGAGGCGCCAGACTTGACGTTCGGACCCGACGACGTCCAGAGCTCGTTCCCGACCATCGCGGCGAAGGTCTGCTTGTCGGAGATCCGCTGCACTTTGGGCGTGCTGGCAAGGACAGCGAGTCCAGGCGTGTCGAAGGATCCCCAGGTCAGGAGCTTGCCCGACTCGTCCAGGGTGATCATCGAGTGGCCGACGCGGTAGATGCCGGTGATGGGATGGGCGTGGATGTTGGTCCGGACGTTGGCGACTCGGAGCTCCGAAGCGTCGGCCTCGAAGACGTGGCCCTCCTTGGATCCCGCCCAGACGAACCTCGGATCGACCGCCGAGCGGAATTCGACGGCTTGGACCTTGTTCTCGCCAGCGAGAGCGATTAAATCCGACGATCCACTATGGTGGTGGATATTGACGTTGCTCTGCCCCGTGACGACGACTTTGCCTCGAACGGCAAAGGTGGTGAAGCTGCCTTGGGGATGGAGTGGTCGTCGATTTCGCAGGACGGGATGTCGACGATTCGCAAACGTCGCGTCCGGGAACTCCTGCGACTTGGTGAAAGCGTCGTCCTCCTCATCCGAGGACGACTCCTCGCCGGACCCGACTGGTGTCTTGTCGGCGAGCGTTGGGCGGAGCGGCGCGAGGCGTTCGTGGGCAGCGATAGCGCGAGAGGGAGGTGGTGGTGGGAGGTAGGGAGTTTGGTCGGATGTGGTGGAAGGCGGAGCGGTAGCCGAAGCTGCGGGTCGCGCGGGAGTGGGGTTGGGCGTCTGGCGGAATGGAGAGGCGGATTGGACGGCCGGGGAGGGAATGACGACTCCGCGCTTCGGAGGTGGAAGAAGGACCGACGGAGGTGCTGCCGTAGAAAGGGATGGGAAGGAGGTCGATGAGACGAGAGTTGGGGAGGGGGAAGCTGAGATGGGTGGGGCTGATTGCGGAGAGGAGGTGTAGCCCGGGCTGGTCGAAGCTCGAGAGGGGACCGGAGGCGGAGGGGGCCGATAAGGAGTGAGGGTGGGTTCCTTGACGGCTGGGATTGGGCGAGGCGGGATGACGGGCCGAGAGATGGGAAGAGGAGGAGGGGGAGAGCCGAATGATTCCGGACTTCGGGTCTGACTTCGAGTGCTGTCCATCGCGGCTGCGGCGCTGAAGGGGTCGATTTCGTCGTCTCCAGACGGCCGTAGGCGCACTGCTCCGTTGCGGGGTGGCGTGTCGAGGTCCGAGGTCGAAGTATGAGCCAAAAAAGGAGAGATTTCGGGCGAGGAAGGGGTGGAAGGGTTGAGGGTTGCAATGGGGGGTGGAGTGGAGCATCGCGAAGGCGGTAGAGAGTCTCCCTGCTTTCCAGAAGCATCAGTACAAGCACATCGAATGGATCAAGAAGCGCACTACGAGCTTCGCAGCAAGAAGCTTGACGGATCCAGCTGGCGCGAGAGAGCTCGATCGACCGGGCGCTTCCTTTCGAGTGTCGGGGGGTCCTCCTTCTTGCGGTACGGAGGGCGCGACAGCCTTGCGCGACGCGGGAGGGGCGGGAGCCTTGCGGTACGACGAAGTTGGTGCGCTGACGGGCGCCGGTCGAGTGGCGAGGGGTGGAACGGGTGGCGGCAGCTTCTGAGATAGCTTGGATACCGAAGGGACGAGGGGAGGCTTTGGCGTAGAGCTGAAGGAGCCTTGACGCGACGAGGAGAGGCCTGGCTTGGAGGCGTTGGAGGGGACGTTCGGCGCGATCTTGAGGTTAGGCTGCGATGGCCAGCCACGCAGTATCTGCTCCTCCTCCTCCGTGTCCTTCTCCTGCCGCTTCTCCATCCGAGACGGTGGGCCAGAGGACGACCGCTGCCGAAAGACGCCTGTACGTGCTGGTCCTCCGCGTGCCTCCTGGACTCCCCCTCCTTCCTCCTCCCGCGCTGCAGACCTCCCACCATCGTTGCTGAGCGCCCGCTCACGTCCTCCGAGAGGCCTACCTCTGTCATCGCCCCGAGGAAGGGAGAGAGAGGAGGGCTTAGCAGCTGGAGGAGGTGCCGTCGTCGCTGCGAGCTGCTCGAACCGCTTCTTCATGCTGCTGACCCCTCCATTCCCCCCCAGCGCACCAAAGTCCTCCGCTGCTGGATTGTCGGCCATGGGCGGTGCTCTCGAGGGAGAAGGATCCTGAGAAGGGTGCAGCGCCGGCGCGCGATCTCGAGGGCGTGTCCCAGTCGGGGTCTGAGATGAGGGGCGGTCCTGAGTCTGGGGTGACTGTTCGAGAGGTGCGGCGGCGTAAAAAAGAGGGAAGGGAGAGAGGAAGGAGGACAAGATCCTCGGCGACAGCAGCCCGGAGAGGGAGCTCGGCGAGCGTTCGTCGCTCTCCTTCCCTCACCGCTCAACAGTCACCAACACCAACAGTCAACTCAGCTTTGAGTTGGGATGGACGTCAACACGCCTCAGATGGCTTGGTTTGCCCCGCCAGAAGGTGAGGACTGCTCGGTGGATCTACCCCACTCGACGCACTCGTGTCCCTGTCTGCCAGAGAGGAACGCTGACCCACCCACCGCCTGCCAGGAATCTACACGCTTATTACCAGCCTAAACGTTCCCTCCGCACTCTCCACCAACTCCTCCACGGCCCACTTCTTAGGCTCCTCGGCTCCTCCACCCCCTCCTCCGCCAGCAGCCGGCACAGCTCCCAGCGAGATCCCTCCCATCCCTCCTCCTCTCAACAACACACGACTGAGCGTAGTCAGCATCCGGTTTCCTCTGCGCGAAGCGGGGGGTGGTGGTCTCGGCATGTCGATGGGGAGCTTGCGCGGGCCAAGGAGGGAGGCCAGTGGATCGGAATCGACCAGCCCTGGGTTCGTTACGCAGCCTCTACCGAGTGTAGGAGCTACGATGGACTCGGGGATGGCCTCGTCAAACGAGCAGCAGTCTCCTGGGGCGCCGCTGTCGAGCTTGCCAAGTTCTGCTCTCGCGAAGAGGAAGCAGCTCTCGAGCTCGTTCTCGATCCCGACCCTCTCGTCGTTGAGTCCAGGCCAAGGGAACAGCAATGGGGATGGAATCTCCACGTCGAGGCCGATTCGGCAGTTCCGGGGGACGTCGAGCTCGTTCGTCAGGTCGTGGGAGGGGTTGCCGCTCTCTGCGGTTCAGCTGCGGGGATTGGCGGAGGGGAATGTTGGGAAAGCGGCGTTATTTGGCTTCTATACGACGGGACAGAGAGTGGTCTGGTGCGAGATTGGACAGGGCCGACCAAAGGTGCGTTTGGAATTGCGTTTTTTGGAGGGCGTTGGCTGATGAGACGTTCGCAGGACGCGCTTTGTCGAGTTACGTTCAGCGTAGCACCGACGTGCATTGACGTGAACCAACACACTGCAACCTCGCAACAGCTCGACGTCCTCGTCGGTTTCGTTTCAGGAGACATCTTCTGGTTTGGTGCGTCTTTCGTTCAGATTCCTCCCCCGTCGAAGAAGCTGATGGTTTCGCAGACCCTCTGAGCGCCAAGTACACTCGAATCAACAAGGGCGGAATCATCACCTCCTCCCCCATCACCTCGATCCAATGGCTCCCTCCCTCCACGACCCGAAACTCCTTCGCACTCGACAACAAACCCAGCCACTTTCTCACCTCGCACGCCGATGGGACGATGCTCATCTGGGACCGCGATCGCGAGGACTGGTCGGGTTTCAGCGCTACTCCTGCGCCGTCTGCCCATCTCCGCTCGCATGGGACACCGGGGAAGGAGAACGAGCTGAATGGGAGCAGTGCGGACGGGTCGACGAGTGGGAGTGGGGACAAGCACGCTCCTGTCTCGAAGGAACTGCCAGCGGGAACGGGAGACTTGATCGTCACGACGCCGGCGCCGGTCGACAAGAAGGGAGTCGGGACGAGCAAGTTCAATCCAGTGAGCCACTGGCGAGTTTCGAAGAAGGCGATCAAGGGTGCGTGCCTCCTCCTTCCTCTGGACGAAGTCACTGACTTGACTCCTGCAGCGTTCACGTTCTCGCCGGACCTCAAGTATTGCGCTACGGTCGGGGACGATGGCTGCTTGCGAATCATCGATCTCGCATCCGAGAAGTGCGTTTTGGTGCCTCGCTCTTCTGGAACTTGACTGATCAATCATCGCAGGCTTCTCGATACCTTTGCAGGCTACTTTGGCGCCTTGACCTGCGTTGCGTGGAGTCCTGAAGGTCGCTTTGTCGTCGTGCGTGCTTTCCTCCTTTTGGGTATCGGTCCTCCGCTGATCAGTCTCTTTACAGACTGGAGGAGAGGACGACCTTTGCACCGTCTACGCACCGCTTGAGCAGCGTCTGGTTGCTCGGTGTCAAGGCCATTCATCCTTCGTCACCGGCGTCGCTTGGGACCCTTGGCGCAGCGACGATCGCACGATGCGGTTTGCGAGCGTCGGAGAGGACTGCAAGCTCATCGTCTGGGATCTCTCCAGCGCTTCTCTCTCTCGACCCAAGACTCACGTACGTTCGTCTTTCTCCACCTCGCAAGTCTCGTGCTCACCGAACCAGCAGGCCACCTCAATCCGTCGTCACTCGGCTGGATCGACCTTCTCCCTTCCACGAAGACGCGCCGAATCGACCGCCCACCTCCCCTCCCCTCTCGACCAAAGCATTCCCACCGACGTTCTCGGCCCCATCTTCCACCCCGCACCGCGTCGAACCGAGGTATCGATCCTCCAGCCGACTTGCGTCAAAGTGCTTTCAAACGACCTCTTTGCCTCGCTGTTGTTCCTCCCCGACTTCCTGGTCACTGCCTCGCGAACGGGGCAGGTCAAGCTGTGGGATAGGCCGCCGGTGGAGGAGGAGGGAGAGGAGCGCTTGCGAGGGATGCGAGGGGAGTTTTGTGGCTCGGTTGTTAGGATCGATGCGAGAGCGCGCTGAGATTGTATAGCATAGTATCTGTAACACTACTGCAAATTCCTTGAACCCGCAACGGCTCCTTCGTTACAAGAACGGAGGCGGACTTTGGCAGAGTCGGCAGGCGCTGGGCGAGTTGCTCTTCTCCCTCCCGCCACATCGGCTACGCGACTCCCCTCGCCCTCACCCACAAAGCAGCACACTCTTCGCCAGCGTAGCTCGCGACTCTACTACCAGCCGTCCCCAGCAGAAGCTTCTCCTCGACCTCCTCCCCCCGCCAGCCTCATTCCTTGGAGCACTCGTCTCCGAGCCGCGTCAGCCCAGCATGTTCTTCCAGCTCATCTCTCGAGTGGTTTGGTGAGTCTTCATCACCCGCGCGTGGCAAACAGCGCAGCAGCTCACGCTTCTCCGACCCGCCACAGCACCTCAGCTGGCTTCGTCTATCCGACCTATGCCTCGTACAAGGCCATCAAGTCGAACGACATGCAGAAACTCGAGGTGTGGCTCATGTACTGGGTAGTGATGGGCACGGTCATGGCGATGGAGAGTACGGTCGAGTGGATCTTTGCCTGGTGAGCTTCGGAGAGACGTCAGGAGGCGGGCACGGAGGTAGGGCAACCAGGCTAACGCCTCCCCCAGGTTCCCCTTCTACTACGAGTGCAAGACTATCGTGATCCTCTGGCTCACCCTGCCGCAAATACAGGTGCGTCCCTTCCTTCGCTCGTGATGGTCGGGCTGCCGGAGCTGACCACCGCCCTTCTCTCGCCTTTCAGGGGTCAACCTACCTCTACGTTGCGCACATTCACCCCTTCCTCCTGGCGCACGAGGACGACATTGATGCGGCGGTCGCGGATGCCAAAGTCAGGGCGAAGCAGGTCGGCCTCGACTACTTGAACGCGGCGATTCAGCGCATTCGACAAGCTGTTGTCGGGACTCTTGCAGTGCGTTATCTTGCACCCGTTCAGCGTGCTCTCTTTGCTGACTCGTCCGTTCCTCCTGCAGCCCCAGTTCCTCGACGAAACCCCTCGCGATCCCTCCGCCCCCTCTCACGTCATGCACCTACCTCCTTCCCTCGCCGATCCCGCCTCTGGAGCCACTTCGCAGCTGTACTCGCTCGCAGGGAACGTGCTCCGCCAATACGGCCCCGCCGCCGTCGCTGCTGGCTCCGCCCTCCTCCATCCGATGAACGGTCGCGCCCCCTCGGTTCGCCGCGAAGGTCCCGCCACGCTCCACCGACAGAGCAACGAGCAGATGCGCAACCTGGGCGTCCAGTCTTCGTACGCCTCGGGCAGCTCCTCTGCGGGCCCGCCCTACCAACCGCGCGAAAGGACCATCAGCTCCCAATCCCGCGACTCGTCCTCCTCGGCCTCCTCCTCGCCCCAGTACTCCAACAACCCTCCGCCCGGCTACCGGCCCAACACGTATCACCCACGCTCCGTCTCCGCTGGCCCGTACCCCGTCATGGGAGGGAACAATGGCGGCGGGCGCGGTTCGGTCGGGTCGAGGATCGAGAGGTCGTTTGTTGGAGGGTACGGGTTCGAGGAGATTAGGAAGGACGAGTTGGGAGATTATCCGCCTGTCAAGGCGGTTGCGATGGAGCCTCCCATGACGCCGGGAGGAACGAGGAGGAGTTGGTGGTTCTGGGGACAGCAGGAGGTCGCTGCCAGAGGAGTTGACGATGGACGCGCGAAGAAGGACGAGTGAGGAACTTGGGCTTTGGTGGAGATGCTTGGGCGGGAACAGGAGCGTGAGGGGCATGCCTTGTCGCAGGTTCCTCGCGATCAAGTGGCTCCCTCCCTCGTCCAGCTCCCTCGCCCTTCACCTCGCTCTCCCCTTCCCTGTTTCTACATTCTACTCCTCACTTCCACTCCTCGTTATCCTCACCTTGCTGTAGCTTTTTTCCCCTCCCTCCCCCCTCCCATTCCTCGTCACCCTCGCCCTATCGCTTGTACTTTTTCTTTACATCAGTGTCCTTTTGTTTGTAAATCCTTGTTTTCTGCCTTATTGCTGAGCTACCGCTCTTCGCTCCCTGGACAGGCGACAAGGAACTGTAGTCCAACCAAGTCCGACTAGAGAGAAAGAACTACATACAAAACTCTAATTCTCTGATCTCTGTAGCGAAGTCTTCCTCGACCGCTCTCTTCCTCCTCAACCCGCCCATCCACTCCCTCAGCTCCACTCTCCCTTGACACTCCTTTCTCAGCTCCCCTCCGCCCCTCCACCGCCACCCCAGCAACGCCACGCCGCCAATGGCTTCCCGAAGGACGTCTCAAGACTACTCGCGCGTCCCAGTGTCCGAGGAGAGCATCGAGATGAAGGGGCTGCGAGACACCGGCGCGCCCAACGTGGAGGAACCTCCGAGCAGGGCGCTCGTCGTCGGCAGCGTCCTGTTCTACCTCGTGGCAGCTAGTACGTCGCGCTCTCTTCTGCTTGCACGCGTCGCCGCTCGATCCGCAGCTGATGTGCCCTTTCCTTGTCGCGCAGTTGTCGTGAGTGGCCTTTCGTGCTGGACTGGATGGCTGGGGATGAGTGGCCTCGCCTGCGCCAGAGTGGGGGCCGGGGCGCGAGGGTCCAAGGGGACAAAAGGGGACGTGCAGAAGAGCTGTGAGCTAACGGTTGTGATTCCTTCTGCGATCGCGTAGATGGTGATGGCAAATAAGGTGCGCTCGTCTTCCTGGTCCCCCTGCGCCGTACAGAGCTGACCTGCGTGTTTGCAGTGGGTGTTGAACGCCGTCGAGGTCAGTCGAGCTTCGCCTGGTTCAGTGAGTTATCGCTGACCCCCACGCTCTCCAGATCCCCCTCTTCTTCCTCTTCTGCCAGCTTTCCATCGCCGTTCTCCTCCTCCAGATCTGCGCCCTCTTTGGTGCGCCTTTCCTTGTCGCACCCCGAGCTCACCAAACTGACCTCTTCATCCCAGGCTACTTCAAGCTCCCTCGAGTCGACACGACTGTGGTCAAGGGACTCGCGCCGCTCATTACGTGTAACGTGTTGGGACTGGCTTTCGTGCGTGATTCGTCTTGGGTGGATTGAGGTTCGCTAGCTGACTCGAGCTCTTCGCAGAACACCTACTGCCTTCGTTCGTGCGCTCCTTGCCCAACTGAACTCCTGCTAACCTCTCGTCCTACCCCTCAGAGTACGTGGATGCTTCATTCTACGTACGTGCATTCCCCCGTTCCTCGCGTACGCCTCACTAACTGGAGCTCGCATTCCTCAGCAAATCGCCCGTGGCCTGGTCCTCCCCTTCACCGTCTTCTTCTCCTGGTGTGCGTCCGCAGGAGGGCTTCCGTGCTCGATCAGTAGCTGACCCAGTTGGTCTTTGCAGACCTCCTCCGTACCCAATCCTCCCCTCCCACCCTCATCGCCGTGTTCGTCGTCTGCGTCGGGTTCATGCTCGGCGTCTCCTCCGAGAACCTGCACGCTTCCTCGATCGGAATCGCTCTCGGCGTCGCCTCTTCCGTCACCACCGCCGTCCACGCCATCGTCGTCAAGCGCTCCCTCCCCATCGTGGACGGAAGCACGCTCGACCTCGTCTACTACTCCAACTTGCTCAGTGCGGCCGTCATCGTCCCCTTTGTGCTCCTTAGTGGCGAGGCCTGGGTCGTGCTTGAGATGGTGGCGGGGACTGGAGCGAAGCCCGAGGCGTTGGGAACGTTCTTGTGGGGAGCTGCGATTACTGTGAGCGCGGTTTTCGCTGGGGTCGAGGAGGATTGGAGCTAATGCTGGGGCGACAGGGTGTCTTTGGATTCCTCATCTGCCTTGCTGGATTCGTGAGCATCAAGGTGACGTCGCCCATCTCGCACATGGTCTCTGCTGGTGAGTTTTTGTCCTTTCGAGAAAGAGACAAAGTTGCTGATCGCTTCTTTCGCCGCAAAGCTGTTCGTGGAGTCCTCCAGACCTTCCTCGGCGTCTACCTCTTTGGTGATATCGTCAGCGCGTGCGTTTCCGTTCTCGTTCGACTTTCTCGGAATGCAGGCTGATTCCCTTTGCAGAGGTCGCGGGTTCGGAATCATCTTCATCCTGGGTGGTTCAATCTTCTACGTCTGTGCGTTCCTTTCAGCTCTCTCTCTCGCCTGCTTGAAGCTGACGACCCTCGCGACAGACACCAAGTCGATGGAGCAAGCAGCCCCCCGACCTGCGCAGCCGGAGAAGAACTGAAGGAGGGGAAGCTGGAGTTTATAGAAGGAAGGAGTCGGTCGTAACACACACATTCATTATCCGCATCGCTGCTGCACTTTGAGAGGAAGAGGAACAGCAAGGTCTGGGGGACGTCGTTGAGTGCTGGGATTGTCCGTCCTCGGCAAGCAGACGTCGTCGCCTTCGCGGCAGGGTGGATCTCTCTCCCTCTCCTCAAGCCGCTTCTGTTTTGAGCTCCCAGCACTTTCAAGAACTCTTACGCCAACAATGCCACTGAGACCGCCCACCCAGGCTCTCTGGGAGGTGAGTTGAACGCCACCGTGTTCAATCGCCCCCTGTCGCTGACCTCACTTCTCCCAGGCGTGGACTCTGGTCGCCGCTCCTCCTCTGCGCGGAGGCGCCTCCAAGTTCATCCGAGCAGTCAAATCCAAAGTCTCTGCCCACCCAACCTCGAATCCGCACGCCGCCCCGTCGACCTCCCCACTCGCCCAGTCCCTCCGAACCCTCGTCGAATCCGTCGGAGCAGGCGTCTTCAGGAGCCTCAGATCGGGATCCTCCGCCCTCCCCGAAGCTTCTTTCCGCCTCTCTCCCCGCCCCGCTATCGCCCACTTTGCGCGCGCCGTTCGCCCGGCAGCTCGACGCACTTTCGGAGGACCCTCTCCGCGACCCATCGCCCACCCGTCCCACACCTCTCACGTCGGGATTGGCGCCGCGAGGAACTTCTCCTCCTCGCAAGGAGTCTTCCAGAATGTTGTGCACAACGTTCCGCTGGGATTGAGGGCGCTGGTGGACGCGGACGGGATCGACGAGCGGAGGTGGCAAGTCGCCAGGAGGGAGATCCGTCGTAGCGAGCTCAAGAGCTCCAAAGGCGTTGGGAGGGCTAAGAGCGAGGGACAGAGGCAGCAGGAACGCTTCGCCGAATTCCGCAGCTTCTTCGGACCCAATCCCTCGTCGAACTACGCCACCACCTCCTCGGCCCCAATCATCCTCGTCCTCCCCCTCGAGCCAACCCTCTCCTTCCCTCCCTCTCTCGCCTCCTCGACCGACGACCCATCGTCTTACCGCCTTCTACCACCCCACTTCCTCTCCTCGATCGCCTCCCTCGACGCAGCCTACACCTCGCACGCCAATAGGCTTCGCACGCTCTCGAACCGCCTCACCAACGCCGGGGCGTTCGACGATCCGGACGTCGCTGTTTCGCTCGTGTGGGGGAACGAGGCGAAACAGGTGCAAGTCTCCTTTGGTGGGAATTGGGAGCGGAGGGACGTTGAGCAGGCGATTGGAGCTTGGAGGGATGAGGGAGCTTGGTGGGAGATTCTGGACCCGCACGAGGGAGGTCGTTCGATGGGGTCGAGTTCGCTGGAGTGCGATTCGCGGGTGGGAGGAGGCGAGGAGGAGGAGCACGACCTCGTGGCGTCGACGTTTGTCCTCCCTGCGCCGGCGCTGTCGGTATTCGGTACCCCCTCGCCAGCGTCGTCGCACTGGTCTGGCGAGCAAGAGCTCGATGGCGTCCTGTGGGAATTTGGAGCGGAGGAGCAGGGGGGGACAGAGCAGTGGTGGAGCGATGGAGCGAGCGAGGTGTGGGGTGCGAGCAGTGAGGGGAGCTACGAGAGCGGAGTGAGGACGTTCTTGGAGGAGTTGAAGGATGTCGAGCGGGAGCGGGGGTTTAGGAGGGCGGAGATGGTGGCTTGAGGAGGGAGCAGAACACGATACGACACACACGAACCCCACTGCCTTTTCGCAACACTCCTTGAGCTGTACAAACCCCTTCCCCTCCCGCAATCCATTATCTACAACCTTCCCTGCTTCCCGCGCCCCGCGTCATACATCCTGGCTCCCTCTACTCCCTCTTTGTCCCAAAATCGAGCTCCCGCGCACCTCCCCCACCTCCCCGCTGACTTCGCCCTCGTACTGCCAAAACTCCTCGGGCTGGTCCAACAGACGTTCCTCGGGGATCCACTGGAGTGCCAAGTCGTTGAAGACGTCGAAATGCTGGTTGTCGGGGGGAAGGGGCACGATCTTGAAGAGGGGGACGATTTTGGCGACGAAGGGAGCTTTGGCGGAGAGGGTTGCACTGGGGTGGGCTCTGCGTTCGCGAGGAGGGTTTAGGCAAGTTCGTGGGAGCTGCGAGGGAGCCAAGAAAGCGTACGGGTCGTCGTACATGTCCAGACGGTTGCCTAGGATGACAAGGCGTCGCAAGCTCGCCACTGACCAATTCTTGCGGAAGAGGTCGTTGAAGAGGGAGCGCGGGCAATGGGGCATGTACAGAAGAGTCGTGGCGTTGAACGAGAGGTCGTGCTGCGTTGCCAGTGCCTTGTTAGCTCGTCCTCGTCCCCGCTCGGAACCCTCAAGCTCGACGCACCTCCTCCAGCAAGACCTCGATCCCATCCGCCCGAAACACCTCGTAGTCTTGATCTGTAAAGACTGGATCGTATATAGTTGGTTTCCGGTCGGACTGGCGCAAGAAGGGGAGGCGTGACAGCGTCAGCTAACACGGGAGGAGAGTGCGAGGGCAAAGCAGCTCACCGCAGGCTTCAGGTCCTCCAAGAGGTTCTGCATGAGCACGTATTGATCTTGGGACTTGCTCGATTCGGCGATGCTCCCCAGGCCAAGGCAGACGACGCATACGGGCGTAGGGCACGAGGAGACGTCCTCTGGCTTCCCCTTGGCCGCGAGAGCTTCACGGAGGAGGGCTGTGGCCGGGTACGTCAGCTGGGACCAGGGGGGTAGAAAGGGAAATACATACTTTCGCAGAGGGTCAGGTAGTCACTCTTCTCGAGGTGGGAACGGCGGGAGGAGAGGCGTTCAAGGAGAGTGCGTTCGCGAGGGCGGGCTTTGCCTTTGCGGTTCTTGGGAGCCCGCGGAGGCTTCTTGTACGTTACGGGCGTAAAGTGGTTCCCCTCGTCGTCACTCGTGCTCGTGGATGGCGTCCCTGACATATGGGGGAGGAAGAGCGCCAAGCACAGCGAGTTTACTCAGGCTCGAGTGGGCTGGGCTCTGGCGTTTCTCCTGCTGCGTGCGGTGTTTGGTACCAAGCCTTAAAGCTTGAACGGGTCGTAGGGGACTCCAACTGCTGGTCAAACTGGTCGAGGTGGCGGTGCGTTCACTCCGACGAGGGCCCTGCTCTCTGCCGTTCTCGCCAGCGCGTCACTCTTCTCCTTCTGCTCCACCTGCTCGAACGGAACAGCGCCATGAGTGCCCAGCAGCTCCAACAGCCACCACTGCAACCGCTCGCGGAGGAGTTGATTGTGTCGGGCTTTCATTCGAGTGCGTCCTCGACTCTCCTAAGCTAACGCGCCGGCGGAACCTCTCGCTGACTTCGACCATCCAGTACTCAAGGACAGCTTGGCTCAGGTGCGTGGCGAGGGGCTGCTATCGGACGAGGAGATTGAGACGGGAGGTGCGGCGCCGGTGCGCTCCTTGCTCACAAGGATTGATGCTAACGGGACCCTCCGCAGACGTCGACGTACAGATCGCTGGCCCTGCGCTCTGCCTGTTCTTCAGCGCTCTCGGAGCTCAAGGAGACCCTCCGACCATCGCTGCCCCCGACCGCTCCTTTGAACTCACCTCAGGCAACTGCCCTCCCTCATTCGCGAGCTTTTTCAAGCTCTGGCAGCAGAGCGTCCGGCCTATAAAGAAGTTATCTTCCGAGGCACGACACGATCTGGCGCTCCTGCTCTGCGACAAGGAGCCGGTTAGTTCGCCGCTGAGGACGGACGTAATCCGTCTCGCAAGCGATCTCAAGGCTGTCTCTCTGGAAATCACTCAAGTAAGCAGCCTGGCGAGCGTAGGAAGGGTACGAGGAGCTGAGCTTTGAACGCAGAGACGAACGTTCCAAGCGCGTTTCCAGGCCGACCTCCAGCACGCGCTCGACTCGAATGTTCGCCCTCGAAACTCTGGCGAGAGCGACCGCTCCGCAATGTTCGTCCCTCCCCCAGGCTACATCCCCGCCGACCCTTCCCTCGAATCCAAACGCCTCTCCAACCCCTCTTCCCACCCCTTCTCCCTCCGCCCCAACTCTCCACAACCGACCTCTCCCCGACCCGTTCCCCGCCCTCCAACCCCCTCGGCCGAAGAGCAGAACCTCTCCCTCATCCGCGAGACTCTCTACTCCGCCCTGGCCGACTGCATCGTCTCCACTCCCTCCATCCTCGCCCTCCTCGCCCGTGGACCAGAGTGGGCATCTCGAGCCTACTTCGCTTCGACCTCGCTCGCGATCCTCGAAGTCGCCCTCACGCGCGTCAGCTCCTCTGGCGTCCGAGCAGTCCATCTTGGGCGCTCGACGCCGCGCGTCATTGGAGCTGCAGAGACGCCAGAGTACTTGAGGCCGTTCTTTGGGCAGCTGGTCGAGGTGGCGCAAGCGGCGCAGGCGATGGCGGAGGAGGATGACGAGAAGGCGATGAAGTCGGCTGCGGAAGGGAAGGTGGTGAGTGACCCAAAGATGGAGAGGCTGAGAGAGAGGCTGGAGAAGGGAGCTGGGGAGGGGGACCTCGTGGGGAGGACGACGAGTGTGGATGGGAGCGTCGCGGCTTTGGCCAATGCGATCAACCAGCTGGCGATTGGTGCGTTTTCTTCGAGCAGGTGGTGGAAAGGGAGCTGATGCAGGTCGTGCGCAGGGATGGCCAGCTTGCCCGCGTTCCAGGATCGGCAGGTGAGCTGCCTTGCGTTTTCTCGCTGCCGAAGTCGATCACTGACTCCTTTCCCCTTCGCAGGCGGAGGTATTCAAGATTCTTGCGAGCGTCACTTCTTTCTAATCCGTATCGAGGTCCCCCCTTTGCAGTAGTTGATCCCCTCGTCCCTTTATACCCCTTTCGCAATCGCAGTCCTGTTGCTCTCGCACGTCTCCCACCTCGACTTTGCACGACCATCAGGAAAGAAGCTGTCGAGCCTCGCTCAAATGATCGAGTTCCACCCCAAAGCTCCGCCCCACCTCCAAAGCCTCTCCACCAGGACCCTCCTAACCTCATACTCGGCCTCAGTCCCCGAGTTCTCCAACTCCCTCACATCGTCCAAGAACGACTCCCTGAGCTGAGTGTCGCTCGTCGGGAAGCTGTTCTGCGCGTACGTCCTCAAGCTCTGCAGTTCGAGAAGGAGGAACCCTTGCGTCCGTTCGGGCGTCGAAGGTTCCGAGGGACGGGGAGAGAGGATCGCATCGAGGTGGCGCATCGTCGCCCAGTTCTTGCGGCGGACTTGGCGGGCGAACTTCTTGCCGCCGTCGCGGCGGAACAGGCCGCGGACCCATTGACCGAGTCCGACGAGGATGATGAGCCTGGGAGGGGGTTAGTGAGGAAGGGATGGGAGAGGCGGGGTGGACGCACGAAGGAGCGACTCCGACGAAGCCGAAAGTCAGTTGTTGTGATTGGAGCATCTTCTCGATCCCGTCCATGGCGAGTGCGACGTCGACCTTGACCTTCTGAACTTGGATGAGGAGGGTGCGGATGAGAGAACCCGAAACGGCGGAGCGGATGGGGCTCTGCGAATGGGGAATCAGGGCTTGAAGAACCGGAGAGAAAGAGACGACGCACCTTGATGTCCTTCTCCCAGACGCGGAGCACGCTCGTGAGGTCCCCAACGCGCACTTTCTCCGCCAGCTCCCGCAGCTGGACGTCCGACAACCGGTACTCGTCCCTCCCGAAATCGACGACCATTCGCTCGAGGCTCTGCGAAGGACATCAGTTCCCCTCGCTCCCACAACGTTCCCAAAGAAACGCACCTCGAGATCACTCCGCAAGCTCTCCTTGCCCATGATCGCCATCGTCCCTCCATCCCCGTGCCTGACCGTCTCGAGGATCTTCTTGACCGGCTCAACGACCCAATCGATCGCAAACCCCTCGACCGTTTCCCGGGCCGTGAGGACCCACTTCTTGATCTGATCCCTCGAGTTGTAGATCGTCCTTCCAGCGACGACGGTGACGAGGGGGATGGCGAGGAGGTACGGCCAGGAGCGAGTGAGGAGCCCAGGTCGACGGAGGGAAGTGTATGTTGAGCTGAAGGAGGTGGTATGTCCTGGGAGGACGGTGCGGAGGAGGTAGTGGAGGGAGAGGGCGAAATCGGCCGAGGAGGGGGGAGGGACGGCGGAAAGGGAGGGGGAAGGGGAGAGGATGGCGTCGAGGAGAATTAAGCTTTCCCACGTGCTGTTTCGGAGAGCCGAAATGGTGAGAGAGGCTGAGGAGAGCGTCCCGCCGAGGTGAGAGGCCTGCGAGAGTGCGAGGGTGATGGAGCCGATCTGGGTCGCCAGGTCGTCGCGCGCCGCCTTGATTTCCCGCCGCTTCTTTGCCACCTCCTGCCTCGTGAGAACAAGGGGTGAGAAGGAGAGCAAGATCAGCTTGCGAGTGCGGCGGGAGATGCGGTTCGCGCTGGTTAAGAGGTGGTCGTCCGAAACGATCGACAGGGTGCTGTTGAGGTGGGGGAAAATTGAGGTGAGGAGGAGGGAGGGTGGTAGGGCGGTGCGGAAGGTTCCAAGAGATAGGAGGGGCTGGGAGGGGGTGTCGGAGTGGAGCGAGGAGGTGGTGATGGCGTGAAGTCGGCTGACGCTGGTAGACGCGAGGGAGATGAAGCGAGAAGGCGCAGCTGTACGTCTCGCTTAGCCAGCGTACCAAGACTCACGCAGAAAGGGACTCACATTGAACCAGGAACAATCCCGTAGCCCAGCGGTCTCCCTCAATCGTCGCCCAGTATGCATCCTCCTGACCCAGCTTCCCGGCCTCCTCGATGAGCTGCCCAACCACCACGCCCACGGCTGCAGCCGTCATCTTGGCCAACAGCACGACGCTCTCCGTTTGTGCCGTCTCCACCGACGACAGGCCCTGGAACGGCGGGAACGCTTGCTCCACCAGAGTCGTCAGGCGCTCGGCGGAAAGAGGACGCTTGTCGTGTGCTTCGAGCTTGCTGAAGGCGTTACGAAGAGCTGAAAGGCGTTCGTCGATAGCCTCTGGCGACGGTGCGGCTTCGGCGGCTGCTGGGAGGTCGTTCGAGGAGGGCAGGGCGGATGGAGGTGCTGTCGCGAGTTGCGGGGAAAGATCCGACAGCCCTCGTGCCAGGTTGCTGTACAGGTCCAGCGTGTAGCCTGACATCATGCAGTAGCTTCGAGTGCAAGGGAGGAGGGAAAGAGAGCTGACGTCGAGGTCGTCCTCTCTTGCTCCTGCGCTCCTGCGCTCCCTCTCCGATGCTTCAGCTATTCGTACAGCCTGGTACGGCTACGTACGACGTTCCATCACTGGATCCGCAATCCCTGAGTAGGCTTAGCTCTTCCCTTAGTGGAGGAATCGCTCATCTCCTCCCTCCCAGTCTCCGCCTCGTACCTCCAGCTCCTCAAGCCAGGCGAGTGGGAGATCGTAGCTTGCACCGACACCGGACTCTCTCCCAACGGTACGGTGCCAATCCCCATCGCCAAACCCAGCTAAGACGAAGCCCGCAGGTTCCCTCCCTTACCTTCGAGACGGCGCAGACAGCTACGCCGAGTCTGCAATCCTCCCGCACCTCCTCCGCTCCTCCCACACCACGCTATCACCTCTCCAGCTCTCCGAATCAGCTGCCTTCCACGCACTACTCAACACGACAGTTCTTCCCTTGACTCTGCACTCGCTCTACTCCGTGCGCCTCGACCCTCCTCTCCGTCCCGCTCCGAGCTAACCAGGACCCCACGCAGCTGCCTACGAACTGGTCCTTCATCCGACCTCTCATTGCGGCAGAGCTCCCTTTCCCGACAAAGCTTTACAGGCCAGAGCAGCTGCGGGAATCGGCCAAGGCTGTCGTCGAGTCGACTCAGGAGGGCTGGTGGGGGCTTGGAGGAGAGGCGGAGAAGGATGCCGAGGATGAGAAGAGACGGAAGAGGGTACTGCTTGATACTGGATCGGATGCCTGGAAGGAGAGGAAGGATGAGGAGCGCAAGGAGGGCAAGGAGACCATCAAGAAGGCGTTTGGGAAGGGCAAGGTGCGTTTCTTGGAGCTGCGTTTGCGCTGAAGGACGGTGCTGATGTTTGGGCGATGCTTCAGATCGCCTCTGCAGCCCGAGAGGTCTTCATGGCGCTCGAAACGACCCTCGCAGCCTCGTCCACTCCCTTCTTCTTCTCGTCCTCCTCGTACGTCCTAGCCCACCTTTCTTCCAGCGCCCGCTAACGAAGCTCCTCCAGACCATCCCCGCTGGACGCTCACCTCTCCTCCCTCCTCTCCCTCGTCCTCTACCTCCCTCTACCTCAGCCTCTCCTCGCCGACCTAATCAAGTACGCCACTGCCCCACTCTTGCTCTTCTTGACTAACTCCCCACCTCCATAGCGCTTCCTTCCCCCGCCTCTGGACGCACAGCGCTCTCCTCCGCCGAACCCTCTGGTCCTCTCCCCCTCCCTCCGCCGCCCTCCCCCCTTCCCTCCTCCCCTCTTTCCGCTTCTCTTCCTCGGAGCTCAGAGCCATGCTCCCTTCTTTCTCCCTCGGGGGAGATACGAAAGGGAAGGAGAAGAAGCTGAGCGATAGCGAGGTCGAGTTCGCGAAGAGGAGGTGGCATTTCTTTGGAGTCGTTGTGCTTGGAATGGTGGGGTGGACGTTGGGGACGGGGTTGGTCCCGCTCCCGAGGTGGTTGAGTACTACGAGTGGGGAGGTGGAGGAGGTGGAAGAGGAGTGGGAGGAGGTGGAGGAGTACGTGAGGTGATGATGGAAGGACGTTTTGCCTGGACACGACTCTCGGGAGATTCCTCTGCTTGGACTGGGAACTCGGCGCTGCAGGATTGCGAACAGCGATACGAAATACTTTAGCGCGCCTGCGCGCTCGTCTTGGGACTCTGTCACAGCGGCCTCACGGACTGAACCTGCTCGAAGGCTCGGCGAGCTCGATGTCCTCGTCCGTTGGCGGGCGGAACGAGTCAAAAGGCGGTGGCTTCGTGCCATTCTGCACGGCAAAGTCAGAACGCACGAAGGTGGGAAAAGCGAAGGGAACGCACGCCTTTTCCGAGCTGGACAGAGATGCCTTGGATGCCAGAGTGGTAGTCGGACCTCGAGCCCTGCGAAAATCAACAACTGATCAGCGACGATCCAAACGACGGAGAACTGGAGTCTCACACTTGAGGAACCTGTCCCTGACTGCGAACCAGAGCTCGACGCGAACCCTGGCCCGCGGACCTTGACGACAACCGCGGCGCTGTTCCCTCCTGACATCGTTCCCTCGCGCATCGCATGCCGAGCGATGAGGACATAGAAGGCGCTGATCATGTAGACGTAAGGAAGTGCGAGCTGCAACGCGACGGACCACTGCGGAGTGAGAGATTAGCCAGCGTTTTCCGTGCGAAGGAGGGAAGAAAGCGCACCAGGCCTAGCGAATCGATGTTGTTAATGATGGCGGCGGTGACGGCGACGATGGAGGTGAGAGCGGCAGTGCGAAGACTCATGCCCCAAAGCTTGGTGATGATCTGTCGCCACGAAGGTGAGTCCAGCTCCCCGACACGCGAACCTGCGGACTCACGGGTGCGGTTTTGAGAAAGTCTTGATCGTGGCCTAGTATGAGGAGCTTGCCGATGAAGATGGAGCTGATGAGAAGGTCCGCCACTGCGCTCATCCAACTGCACGCGCACAAAGTGGTCAGCTCGAAGTTCCGGGAACACGTTCGACCCAGATTTCGACACTCACAGCTGCAGCTGCGCCCAGATCTCGAGCTTGAGAAAGTCGAATCGGACTTGCACGATAGCTGCTCCAGTCGCGCTGATGAATGTGGCGCAAATCATGACGCTCATGAGGAGGACGAGAGGGTAGGCGAATCGAGAGCTACGAATGACCTGTGTAAAGACGAATCAGTCGCGTAGTCCGGCGCATAGGCTCCAGCGAGAAACGCACCGCCCAGGACCTGAACGCGAAGAAAGTCTGGACTGAGGGAGCTACGACGATCGTGACGAACCTGAAGACCTGGAATGAGGAGAGTGAGCGAGCCGGTGGAGGTAAGGGCACCACGAGCGACGCGCGTGGTACGTCTTCACAGGCTGAAGGAACGCCTCAACAAACGAGCCAAAGTGGGTGATGAGCGAGTGATACATTGCTGCGAGAACCACACGAGGTCAGCTCCCGCTCTCAGCTCCTCCGCAGACGACGTCCTGTAGCAGTTGCAGACCGCGTTGGCCAGTACCACAGCCGTGAGAAAAGCCGTGTAAAGCCTGAAGATCCTGCCGTCGCTCAGACTGGGGAGGTTGAAGCTGGCGAGCGAGAAACGCGTCAGCGGAGGGAGCGAGGACAGTGGCAAGAGCTCACTATTCCCCAGCTTGGACCAACACGACCCCCGCGAGCACGCACGAGAGGAAAGTCCCGACCAAGTACGGCCCTTGCAGATTGGCAAAGTCTGGTTGCGGGAAGGAGCGTCAGCTGTCCCCTCCCCCCGAGAGAGCGAGGAAGTAGGCTCACCTGGGATCTGGAAGCCAGGAGTATCGAGCAGACCTGGAGGGACGCTCATGATTCGAGTGCTGGGAACGAGAAGGAGGAGGGAAGAGGGAGAGCGGAAGAGAGGAGCTCAGTAACCAACCTTGAGAGGGAGATCTTCGCCGTCAATCACGCAGGGACCCTCCGAGCGCGCGCTCGCTGTTCCTCAGAAGAGGGTAGAGCAGAGTAGAGCTTGTGCAGTGTCGAGCAACCGCACTAGCGGAATCAAGCAGAGGAAGCCTTTGGGAGAAGAATCAGTCAACAACGCCGCGCGAACGAGCTCCTCGGACTTCCTGAGGTGTAGCCCGGCGCTAGAAGCTGAGCAGGTTGATCAGAACTAACGAGCTGCTTCCTTTGGGAAGAGGTTCAAGTCGAAGCCACAAGGGAGGGAGGAGGGGGAGGAGGGAGAGGAGGGAGAAGAGACTCTGCGTTCACGCACCTCAGGCTCTTCCTCCTGCCAGTTCTCTCGCAGCCACTCTCCGCCCTCCAAAGCTCAACTAGGACTTTTCGAATCTCCACGGCGGCGCCGCCACCGCAGCAACACCGTTCGACCGCTCCAGTCCTCCCCTCCACCTCCTCACAACAACAACAATGCCGATGCTGCCGAGCCCACCACCCCGTCGCGGTCGCGGCAGACCCAGGAAGAACGCCCCAGCTGCCCCTCTCTCCGCCCCCGAACCCACCGACTCTCGCCGCTACGCCTTTGCGAAGCGGAGTCGCCTCCTCACCGAGGTCGGTCCCGTAGGTCGAGGAGGCGTCGAGCGAGGAGCCAGAGGTGGTCGTCTGCGCGCCGAAGAAGAGGAAGTCTGTCAAGGGTTTTAGGGCCAAGCGCTCGAGGGCTCAGAAGGAGAAGGAGAGCTCGACTTCGGATTCGGAGGACGAGGTTGCGGCTCTCCTCACACCGCGCAAAGGCAACGCGCGGGCTGCGTCGACTGGAGCGGAGCGGGTGGAGGAACGATTGGGTTTATTCTTCATGAAGGGTCGGGGGAGGATTCGGGGGACGACGGAGAGGGAGAGTCGGCGAAGGAGCTGGCGGGAGAGGGGATGGCGGCGGAGGCGGTGCAGCAGCAACCGGTGGAGCAGGCGAACGTGGAGAAAGACATGCTTTCGGAGACGAGGTCGAGATGGAGGGGGTTCAGGGAAAGCTCCTGCGAACTTCTGGGCGAGAGGACGACGAGGACTACGTCGACGAGGAGGAGGAGGGTGCGGGACCTCTGGGCCTCTTCTCAAGGGTTAAGAAAGGCGCGTACAAGGCGTACTTTCTTCCTCCCGAAGACAAGCACGGTACGGAGCTGTGGCGCGACGAGCAGCGGGAGGAGCTGATCCAACTCTTCGAGGTGCGTCCTTGCTACTCGTCGCCCGGACCCCGCTCATCCCTCGCCCGCAGGAGAATGGAGGAGAAGTCGTCGAACGCTTGCACGACGCCGAGTTTGTCATCATCCCCCCGGGAACCGGGGCAGCGCACTGGACTCAACTCGTCAAGCGTGCCGAGCGACATGGTGCGTCTTCCTCTCCTCCTTCTTCCACCGACCTCGCTAACTCCTAAAGCAGGCAGCATCGCCGTCAACCCCTGCTGGATCTCCGAGAGCGTCGAGGCTGCCGAGCTCCCCCAAGTCGACGGCAAGAAGCGCAAGCCCCTTGCTCCCGAGGACTATCGGATTCGACTACCGCCTCCGCCGAAGAAGTCGCGCGAACCGTTTACGGAGGAGGACGAGGAGATGCTTTGCAAGTACTGGAAGAAGTACACGTCGGCTCGGAAGACGCAACTGTCGCTGTGGAGCAAGCTCGAGGACAAGGTCCGTTTCGTTTCCGCTGCGCTGCGAAGGGCTACGGAAGCTGATTGGATGCGGCGGGGTAGGAACCGAGGCATTCGGCGCTCTCGTAGGCGAATCACTGGCGCAACATGGAAGCAAAGGCGAGGCGGATCAAGCTGGCTGCAAAGGAGAAGAAGAAGCGCAAGGCGGCGGAGCGGGAGACGACGTCGAGGGAGGGAACGCAGGACGATCAGAACCGCTCGCCAAACGGGGACAGCGAGGAGGAGGTCGACCAGAACGTTTCGGATGAGGAAGAACGACCTGCTGTTCGCAAGACGCCGCTCGAGGCCAAGCGGAGGAAGACGTTTGATGCGACGGCGCACGACGAGGACGCGCACGAAGCTCGTCAGGCGGAGAAGGAGGAACGTCGTCGTCGCACGAGCGGCAAATCCGTCGCAAAGGAACCGGCTCCCTCGGTGCGTTCCCTCTCGCTCTCCTCCACTCCCGCCACCAACGCCGCTCCTCCCAGAACCCTCTCGACGCCCTCTTTGCCCGCCTCGCGACCAAGCACTCTCTCGACCCAGCGAAAGTTCGCGCCATCTTCTACTACGCCGACCTCAAGCTCAAGCTCTGCGACCAAATCTGTGCCATCTACGCGCGCCCCGAGGTGGAAGCGACGGAGGAGGACCAAATGGTGCTCGGGAAGCTCTGCACGCCCGAGTTGGACGAGGCGCTGTTGGAGGGGAGTTTGGGGGTCATGAAGGGGGGCAAGCTGCTGAGCTTTTGAGGAGACCAGTGCGAGGAAGAAGCATTTGGAGGTGTGGGAGAAGGTCAACGAGGGCGAGGAGATGGAGTCCCCGGGATGGTAGGGAAGAAGGGTTGTACAGCTGGTGGAGGCTCATGTTGTCATTTCAGTCGGTGTTGCGGTGAAAGGCTTGCGCCAACGTCCCTGCGAGGAGCGAGGGGTTAGTGGCGAGGAAGAAGAGAGAAGAGACGACGTACCTGCATCCAAATGCGGTACATCTTGAGCGCCTTCTTGCGGTTGAGGAGGAGCCTGCGGTCGACGCCGAGCTGGAGGAGCTCGAAACGGAACGGCGACGGCGGTGTTGTCGCTGTTTTTGTTGTTGTTTCTGTTGTTGTAGCTGTTGTTGTAAATTCGGTAGAGGAGGAGGGCGTGTCGAGCGAAAGGCCTTCGAGGGAGAGAGGTGTCCCAGCTTGCTTCGTGGGAGGGCCGAAGAGGGAGACCAGCTCGTCTGCGAGGGAAGGATCAGCTCGGTGCTGAGGTGGCGGGAAAAGGGCGACTGACCTCGCTCGAAGAAGTAGACTCGAGTGTGGTCTCCGCGAACGTAGAGTCCTGGCTGCATGTAGCGGTTCCCCTTCAACCGAAGCTGAGCCAAATCTGCGACGGCCCAGGACGATCAGTGACTGCCACTTCCTCGAGTCCGAGCTGGACGTACCGTGACGCCCGTAATCGCGGAAGAGCAGCACTCCTCCGGGCTTGAGCATCTGTAGCGAAGCAGATCGTCAGCGAGCGAGTACTGAGGAGCGAGAATTCAAACACACCTTCCAGGTGTTCTCGACCGCGCGAGCCCACTCGTCCGGGTGCAAGGCGCTCAAGACAAAGATCATGATTGCGATCTGCAAAGGAAAGTGGAAGTCAGCTTCGAGGGTATGGTCTCGGTGGGGGCGGAGCGCGCACATCGACAGTTCCCGGCTCAACCGAGCTGGGCAGTCCCTCCTTTGATGCGAGATCCCACACTTGTCCATGCATGGCCTTGGGGTCGAAAGCTGGGTTGGCCTGCGACATCAGTTAGCCATGTACTCATAGAAATGGAAGGGAAGAGGACGAACCAGAACGAGGTCGATTGCCTCCTTGGAGTAGTCAAACCCGTGCAGCTGCAAGTGGGGGTTCTCGTTCGCCGCAAAGAGGGGGAAAAGAGTGTTTCCAGGGCCGCAACCGATCTCGACAATTCGCTTCGGTCCAGCCTGAGTGCGAGCGAGCAGTGAGTTCGACGTCCGTTCCTGCGAGACTGCGAAACTCACGTCGACTTGAATGGCCTCGGCGAGGACTGGGAACTCGGTTCGCAGCCAGGACCTGTCGTTGAAAAAGCGGTCTGCCGTTCTGTTAGCTCGCATCGAGCGTGAACGGGAGAAGGACGCACCCTTCATGTTGGCATAGAATGAATCCCAGAAGGAAGCAGGGTTGGCGTTGTAGAGGTCGCGCTGCTCGTCGGGGACTGGCACGTTAGCTTGCTGCTCAACAGCAGCTAGCGCGATTGCCTCCTGCTCGTCGTCCCAGTCCACTCGGTCCCTGTGGAGTGTGGAGAATCAACAAAGGGCTCCTCGGAACGCGACGAAGGAGAACGTACCACGCGTTGACGGACCAAATGTCCGAGTTGGCCTCGATCAGTCGTCCCTTCTTCTCGCCTGCCGCGTCGAGGAGCTCGTCTGCGATGATCTCGTCCGAGAGCAGTTGAGGTCCAGTTCGTCGAGTGCGACGAACAGGGGCTGGAGCGGCAGACTCTGCCTCTCCGGGCGCGGTCGTCGTTTGGTTGGTAGATTCCGGTAAAGTCATCGAAGCAGCAAGTTATGGGAGCAGTTGGGCGAAGATCTAGAGTCGCAGGGGCTGTTCGTACACCCAGGACGCGGCGCAGGCGCACAAAAAAGTCTGCTCGCACGGTCCTCTTTTCGAGCGAGATCGAGAGAGAGCTCCTTCTCACCTCAGCTCGCCCAGCTCTTACCAGCTACTCTCTACCCTCCCCAGCCAGCTCAGCCCTCTCCCCCTTTGAACTCTTCTCCTCGAAGCCCCAAAGTCACCTCCTTTTCGTTCAAACTTCGCGAGGAATCGGCCGCACTCCTCAAGGTCACATGCTCTTCCGTCGCTCCTTGTCTTCCTCAATCCCTCGCCGCACCTTAAACTCGGCTTCAACTAGGAACTCGATCCTCTACTCCTCCTCTACCCTCAACCACCTCGCCTTCAACTCGGCGCACCTCCTCACCCCGTCTTTTTCCGCACTCCAGCCTCTTCGACTCTCCTCCCGCCCCTACGCCAGCATGTCGTCCACCACCGCTCCCGCCTCCGCCGTCGAGTCCAAGGTCATCGATGGAAACGCTCAGGCTGCGTGAGTTGGTCCGACTGCCTCCCTTTCCTTAGCCGCCCCAACCCCGCAACGTTCACCCGGCTAACCAGCCCACCCTCCTCAGCACCATCCGCGCCGACATCTCCTCCCGCATCCAGGCCGTCCAGGCCAAGTTCCCCCGCTTCTCTCCCCACCTCGCCATCATCCAGCAAGGCGCCCGCTCCGACTCGTCCACGTATGTCAAGATGAAGCTCAAGGCGGCGGCCGAAGCCGGGATCAAGTGCACCTTGGTCGTTCTTGGAGGCAAGGAGGATGGTATTGGAGAGGACGAGGTCATGAAGGAGGTCGAGAGGCTCAATGACGACGACTCGGTTCACGGAGTCATCGTCCAGCTGCCTCTGGCCAAGGATATCGGACTCGACGGAGAGAGGAGGATCACCGAGGCTGTTAGCCCCAACAAGGACGTTGATGGGTGAGTAGAGTGGTGGATAAGGAACGAGGTGGGCAAGCTGACGACGGCGTTCGCGCAGTTTCCACGCCTACAATATCGGTCTCCTCGCCTCCCGCGCCTCGACCCCCCTCTTCTCGCCCTGCACCCCCGCTGGAGTCATGCTCCTCCTCGAGTCTACCGGCGTCAAGATTGCTGGAAAGCATGCCGTCGTTCTCGGCCGCAGCGACATTGTCGGAAGCCCCGTCTGCGCTCTCCTCAGGCGCAAGGACGCGACCGTCACTCAGTGCCACAGCCGCACCCAGAACCTCCAGAGCATTGTGCGTCTGTCTCGTCGCGTTCAAGGCGGGGAACGGTTGCTGATTCAGTTCGCGCGCCGCAGGTTGCCCAAGCCGACATCGTCGTCGCCGCCATCGGACAGCCTCAGTTTGTCAAGGGAGAGTGGCTCAAGCCTGGAGCCATTGTTATCGACGTTGGAACCAACTTCATCGCTGGTGCGTCCTTCCGAGCCTGCTACGAACAGCTTGCTGACGCTGCCTCTCCAGACGCCTCGAAGAAGTCGGGCCAGCGCCTCGTTGGAGATGTCGACTACGAGTCCGCCGCCAAGGTCGCCTCGTTCATCACCCCCGTCCCTGGAGGAGTCGGACCCATGACTGTCGCCATGCTCATGGAGAACTCGTTCATCGCCGCTCAGCGATTCCTTGAGAAGAGCCAGCGCCGCCTCGTCAAGCCTCTCAAGCTCCCCCTCAAGAAGGACGTTCCCAGGTGCGTTTGACGCGCTCGGTGGAGACGAGGCTGGTAACTGATTGCTCTGGCACACGCAGTGATATCGAGATCGCCAAGTCGCAGACCCCCAAGCCCATCGACGTCCTCGCTGCCGAGATCGGAATCCCCGCTCACGACCTCGAGATGTACGGACGCTACAAGGCCAAGGTGAAGCTCGAGGTTCTCGACTCTCTCAAGCACAGGAGGTACGACCATACCCTGCCTTTCCCAGCGAACCAGCGCTGATGCCCTCTCCTTTGCAGCAACGGAAAGTACATCGTCGTCGCCGGAATCACTCCCACTCCTCTCGGAGAGGGCAAGTCGACCACCACCATCGGACTCGCTCAGGCTCTCGGAGCTCACCTCGGCAAGACCGCATTCGCCTGCGTGCGCCAGCCTTCCCAAGGACCCACTTTCGGCATCAAGGGAGGAGCCGCTGGAGGAGGTTACAGTCAGGTCATCCCCATGGACGAGTTCAACCTCCACTTGACTGGAGACATCCACGCCACCACCGCTGCCAACAACTTGCTCGGTGCGTTTTTCGACTCGCTCGCTTGCCCAGGAGCGCGGAAGCTCACGCCTTCTCTCTCTCTCTCGCAGCCGCCGCCATCGACGCTCGCTACTTCCACGAGTCGACCCAGACCGACAAGCAGCTCTTCAACCGTCTCTGCCCCGCCAAGAAGGGCAAGCGCACCTTTGCCCCCATCATGTTCAAGCGCCTCGAGAAGCTCGGCATCACCAAGACCAACCCCGACGACCTCACCGAGGAGGAGGTCAGCCGCTGGGCTCGCCTCGACATTGATCCCGAGAAGATCACCTGGTTCGTCCTCCCAACCCAGCCGAGCGAGATCGCTAGTTAACGCCGTCGCTCGCAGGCACCGCGTCGTCGACACCAACGATCGCTACCTTCGCAAGATCACCACCGGACAGGCCGCGACCGAGTCTGGACGCACCCTCTCCACTGGCTTCGACATCGCCGTCGCTTCCGAGTGCATGGCCGTCCTCGCGCTCAGCAACGACCTTCCCGACATGCGCGACCGACTCGGCAAGATGGTCATCGGCGAGAGCAAGGCTGGAGTCCCCATCACCTGCGACGACATTGGAGCTACTGGCTCCCTCGCCATCCTCATGAAGGACGCCATCAAGCCCAACTTGATGCAGACGCTCGAGGTTCGTCCTGTCGCGGCGTTTCCCTGGGGCTCGAAACTGACGCTTCGAACCGCAGGGAACTCCCGTCTTTGTGCACGCTGGACCTTTCGCCAACATCGCCCACGGCAACTCTTCCATCCTCGCCGACAAGATCGCGCTCAAGCTCGCTGGAATCGAGGAGGGCGAGTCCGAGGACAAGAACGGCTACGTGATCACCGAGGCTGGCTTTGGAGCCGACATCGGGTGCGTTCCCTATCTCCCGCTGCCCTCGCAAGGATCCCTAACGAACTTCCTCGTGCGCCAGAATGGAGAAGTTCTGCAACATCAAGTGCCGCGTCTCGGGCCTCACTCCCAACGCCGTCGTCCTCGTCGCCACGATCCGGGCGCTCAAGATGCACGGAGGAGGACCCGACGTCTCCCCCGGCAAGCCTCTCCCCGAGGTCTACCTCAACGAGAACCTCGAGCTCCTCGCCGCCGGATGCAGCAACCTCGTCAAGCACATCCAGAACGCGCAGAAGATGGGCGTCAAGGTCATCGTCGCCGTCAACCGCTTCACGTGCGTTCCCTCCTCGTTCCTTTTCTACGTCGCGCAAGCTGACGGTTTGTTGCGCCTCAGGAACGACACGGACGCCGAGACCAAGCTCGTCCAGGAGGCCGCTCTCGCCGCCGGAGCCGACGCCGCCGTTCCCTGCACCCTCTGGGCCGAAGGAGGACTCGGAGCTCTCGAGCTCGGCAACGCCGTCATCGAGGCGTGCAAGTCGCCCAACCCCTTCAAGTTCCTTTACGAGCTCGACACGCCCATCAAGAGCAAGATCGAGGCGATCGCGACCGAGATGTATGGCGCCAAGGACGTTAGCTACAGCGAGCAGGCCGAGGCGCAGATTGCCCAGTACACGAAGCAGGGCTTCGGAAACTTGCCCATTTGCATGGCCAAGACGCACCTTTCCCTTTCGCACGACCCCAAGGCTAAGGGAGCTCCTTCAGGTTCGTCCCCGCTTCTCCTGTGCGTTTCGAGTAGAACTGATGCGGGTTTTTGCGCCATAGGGTTCACCCTTCCTATCAACGAGGTCAAGGCGTCCGTTGGCGCTGGGTTCATCTACCCCCTCGTCGGAACGATGCAGACCATGCCCGGACTTTCGACTCGTCCTGGGTTCTTCGACCACCAGCTCCTCGACGACGGAGAGATCATCGGTCTCAGTTGTGCGTCTCGTTTTCCTCCTTGCGCGGTCGAGGGTTTCGGACTGACGTTTGCTCTTCCTCACGTCACAGAATGATCCGGCTCCCAGCATACTCTCAAAATCGACCTCAACGGTCCTACGTTACCCCACCTTCCCCCTCTGGTTGATCCTCAGCGCGCAGCTCAACCTTGTGCAATTTCTAGACGAGAGTCATCTCACACGCAGTCCTGGAGTCGTTGCGAGGGGATCGGAGAGCGAGAGAGCTGGAGCGGGGTCGGGGTGGTCTTCGGCTCGAGGGAAGCAGAGGTTCGCTGCTCCTACGCTCGTTCTCTCTTCTCTCGTGCTCCTTCATGCTCTGCATTCCTAGGACGACGCCAGCGTCGCACCCTCCCCCTGCGGCGTCACCTCCTCCGCCTCCTCCAGCGCCTCCCCCTCCCCCCAATCTCTCCGCACCGAGATGTTCGCCAAAGAATCCGTCAACAGCTTCATCCTCCTCGCCTCGAACATTGGTGACAGGTACGCCAGCAAGTGGTCGAGCGTCTCGAACGACTGCTCGTCCTTCGCTGCGCTGTCCGCCGGTAACCTCTGACCTCACTTCAATCAGCTCTCTCTCCGCACCACTAGGAGAGTGGGAACGCACCTCGTAAGCCACTACACTCCGCATAACGACCTTCCACCCCCGCTCCGAGACTCCTACGACCGCACTATCCCCCTCTTCGAGCAGCTCAAGCTTCGCGCGCGCTTCGTCCGAGGGACAGAAGTGCGGTGGGAGGAGCTCCCATGAGGTTAGGCCCCAGCCTACTTCGGAGAGAGAGGTCGAGAGCTCGGTGGAGGAGAAGGAGGGCATCTCGCCAAGGAGAGCGGGGAGGGGGAGCTGTGGGGGGATTTGGCGGGGGTTTCGCTGGGGATGGAAGGGGGGTTGATGGGTTTGGTTGAGGAGGTGGTGCTTGGAGAGTGAGGAGAAGGAGGGCAAGAGTGGAAACAGCGGAGAGGATCAAGAGGAGCTCGAGCTGGCACTTGCTCGTTGACTCCCAACCTCAACCTCGACTCTGTATGCAGCCAGGAATGAGCTTGGAAACGAGCAGCTCAGCAGCAGCTCAGTCCCCAACCGACTCCTCAGCCGTAGCTCCATCTCCTCTCCTTCCCCCGCCTCTCCCCAAGTCAAAACCGGCCAAGGCAGCAGCGAACGATCCAGCAGCTCTCACGATCGTAATCAAGCTCGGTACGTCCTCCCGTTCCTCCCAAGAGCAGTGGCCTGATACCTACGCAGGTTCCTCTTCCATCCTCCACCCCGAGCCGCCCTACTTCCCCCAAATCGCGACCCTCTCCGCGCTCGTCGAGACCTGTATCGCCCTCCGCTCTCTCGGCCACCGGGTCGTGATCGTCTCCTCTGGCGCCATTGGGATGGGACTGCATCGGATGGACCTTCCGGCGCTGGCGGGAGGGAAGAAGCGCTCGATGGGAGAGAAGCAGGCTCTGGCGGCGATTGGGCAGGGACGGCTGATTGCGCTGTGGGATCAGCTGTTTGGGATGCTCAAGCAGCCTATTGCTCAGATCCTTATGACCAGGAACGATATTGCGGACGTGAGTGGGCGTTGCGGGAGAGCTGGAGGAGGGAGCTGATGCCCGGCCGCAGAGGTCTCGCTACTTGAACGCGACGACGACGCTCTCGACCCTCCTCTCCCTCGGCGTGATTCCTATCATCAACGAGAACGACACCATCTCCGTCTCGGAGATCCTCCACATCAACAGGTTCGGCGACAACGATACGCTGTCGGCCATCGCAGCAGGCATGTGCAGCGCCGACTACCTCTTCCTCCTCACCGACGTCGAAGGGCTGTACGAGGACAACCCTCGGAAAGTCCCTGGTGCACGCCTAGTCACCACCGTGCGTGATATTGAGGAGGTTCGCAAGATGGGTGCGCTCGCTCTCTTCTTCTCCTTCTCGCAGAAACTCACGTTCCTACCAGTCTCCACCTCGACCCTAGGTTCCTCCCTCGGCACAGGAGGAATGGAAACCAAGCTCATCGCCGCCGAACTCGCCACGGCAGCCGGCTGCGCAACCGTCATCACTCTCGGTTCCGACCCCTCACGCCTCCTCTCCATCGTCGGCGCCCACTCGATCCCCTCCTCCTCTGCGACCCCTCTCGCCCCCGTCGAATTCGCCTCTCCTACCACCTCCCCCTTCCTCCCCCCCCTCTTCTCCCCCAAACCCCGCCCGCTCACTTCCCGACGGTTCTGGATCCTCCACGGCCTCACTCCGCGCGGAACGATCTACATCGACGAAGGAGCGTACCGCGCCATTTCTCGCGGAGAACGCGATGGAGGTGGGAGTGGGAATGGAGGC
>JANGFH010000096.1:0-23126 GCA_025758715.1 Glaciozyma martinii | reverse complement strand
CGGGGGAGGGAGGGGGGGGGGGGGGGGGGGGGGGGGGGGGGGGGGGGGGGGGAGGGGTGGAGGGGGGGGGGGGAGGGGGGGGGAAGTCGGCGAGGGAGATGGCCGAGGTGGAGCGAGTGACTGCGGTGTCCCATTCGAAGCCTGTCGAGGCGAATGATCCGTTCGTGGTGGGAAGAGTCGAAAGGAGGGATAGAAAGGGGGAGAGGAGGGGAGGGGAGAGTTGGGGGCAGGGCGAGGAATGGTTGGGCGAGGTCCGAGGTGTCGATGGAGAGGGAGGGAGGGGGACGGAGAGGATCTCGTCAAAGGTGAGATCCGCTTCTTCGAGAAACGAATTCCACACCGTTCCTAGGCTGAGGAGCGAATCCTCCCGTTGGATGGAAGTCAACGGCAGTGGGTCTGAGACGGATCGTCGACCTCCAATCCCGACAGAGAGGTGCGAAGACGACCTCTTTCGCTTCGCCGGCGACGATGGCTCCTCCTTTAGCGACGCCCGTACTTCGGCAAGCTCGCGGTCCCAGTGCGCGAGGTCCATGTTCCTCGAGTCCGTTCGCGGGGCGTTGGGAACGAGGGAGATAGGGGAGGCAAGAGAGTCGTCGCTGCTGGCAGAGGATGGAGATGGGGGGAGAGGCGAGGCGCCAGAGACTTGCAGTCTTCTAGCAGCCGTTGTACCTGCACCAGTCTGCGTTAGCTGCGGCGCAACCCACAAAGCTCCCTGTACGCACTTGATAGAGGTCCTTTGCCTGCCCAGCTCCCCACTTTAACCTGCACCATCTCTCCTCCCGACAGCGTCCCACTCCCTGACCTCCCTCTCAGTCTGGGGAAGGCGTCTGGTCGATTTGGAAGAGTGGGTGAAGGGAGAGGCGGAGTTGATCGCGGGCTTTTGAAGATGGAGTTGATCCAGGAGCGAGAGCGGTCGTGGCGGAGTGCGAGGCGGCTGAAGCTGGGAAGGGAGGTTGTGCGGGCGTGGGCGCTGGTCGGACAAGGGATAGACGCGAGGTTGCCCAAGAGGGAGTCTGGATCCGACGAGGTGTCGAGCTGACGAAGGGGAGTTGTTGGGAGGCCGCGGGCAGGATGCGGGAGACGGCTGGTCTGCATTCCGCTGAAAGGGAGGGGAGTGGTAGGAAGGAGAGCGACGTTGTTGTTCGAATGTTGAGGGAGCGGGAGCGGGAGCGTGTGGAGCTGAGCTTTCTTTTTTTAAGCGCTAAGCTCTTCGATTAGGGTTTGTCCAAAGAAGCGTGAGCTCTGTTGACTAACTGTGCGAAGTACTGAAGGCTCGCCAAGACTGAGATGCGTGCAAGCAAGGCGTCGACGCGAGAAAGGCGCGGAGGCGGAGGGGAGATTTCGGACTCCGGGTGCCTTTGGCACTTCCGCTGGGACGCGTCCTCCTTGGTTTGCTCCACTCCTCCAACTCGCCGCCGATTTGGACTGAGTAACGCCAGGAGCAAGACCTGATGAGCTTCCTCCAACGCTCCGAGTTCCACGTCGTCCGTCTCTCTCTCTGGCGCCTCGAAAGGCAAGCTCACACACCTCTCCAGACCTCCACCACTCCATCGGCAATCACAGAGGACATCGTGTCTTCCAAGTCTATCTTGAGTATCAGGGATCTGGACGGCGAAGGCAAGGAGTGGGTGGTGAGCTGCCCCTGCGCCAAGGTCTCCATCTGTGCTCCTCTCCCTCCCTCTCCCTCTCCAGCTCCGCTAACGCCTTCGCAGACAACAGCAAGAACCTCACTGTTCGACTCGAAAGCCGAATCCTCACCTCGACGGTCGAGCTGTTTGGATCCAGCGCCATCCGTCTCTTCGTCGGTCCTCCACGTTCCTCCCCCGACTCGAGCTCCCCCTCCCCTCTCGGCATTCTGCAACTCGACCCCACCCTCACCGACGTAGCCATCACCTACTCTCACCCTTCCTCCGTCGGCAGCATCATCATCGCCCCCTCACGCTCCTCGACCTCTTTCGGCTTCACCAGCGTCTCCGTAGGGATCGAAGGAGGGGAGCCGTTCCTCTTTGCCGACGCCGAAGGGAGCCTTCATGAGCCGCAAAGGGACTTTGCGGGGGTGAGGCCTGAGACCGCCGAGGCTATGAGCTTGCCGGAGCAGTGGGTGGTGCAGCTCTCGAGGGATGGGGAGTGGCATTCGACGGGATTGGCGAGGGGGGACAAGGACTATCCGGATTTCGAAGTGCGAGTAATTGGATGGGAGCATGGACTTTCGCTTCGGGGATGGCGCGAAGCTTTGAAGGGTGCGAAGGCGGGGAGGGAACTGGCGGTACTGCTTCCTCGTGGCATGGCTCTGCTTCTCACCCTGCTCGTTCCTTGCCATTCTCCGCTCTGTGACATTTCCCTCTTGATCTGCTTCTGAAATCCCGGAGCATTCCTCTGCTTGTCCTGCTCCCAGCGCGCTCTGGAGCGGGTGTGCGTGCGGAGAGCGGCGTGCCAGCACCTGCTTCTTCGAGAACTCTGCTTCCTTGCTCTCTTCAGCTTTCTACACAACGGCGGCTGCTCTTCTGCTCTCCCCTGGTTGACACGGCCCAAAGCGCGATCGTCAGCTCGCTTTCTGCTGATTTCTGCTCCTAATTCTCTGCGAAGGGCTCAGCAGGCGGTACGCCTTTCCCCAGATCATTCTGGCTTGATATTGCCTTGAATCAAGGAGAGTACGAGGCTCATCTGAGAGCAGGGAGACTCCGGAGCAAGTCCGGAGCAGTTGACCTCCTCTCTTCGAACTCATTTCATGCTCCTCTTCCTTCGACCGCATCCTCTCGTCGAGCTTCAACGGTCACACTCCGCTCAAGCGCCCAAGTCAAACCGAAACAGCCAGCGACGAGAAGCTCCCGCGAGCGCACCATGCCAGACGTTACCGAGCAGGTCGTAGTCGGTGAGTAGAGAAGGAGGTTTGCGGAGGAGCTTGGAGAGCTCGGAAGTCGTATTGATGGGGGTGGAGGAGGTAGCTCCAGGCTCTGGGTGCAGTTGAGCTTCTGGGAGGGACCGGGGAGGGGAAGGTGGGACGACAGGGGCAAAGCTCGCCTGACGACGAGGTGGAATGGGCGGGCAGCGAGAGTACCTAGACAGCTCCAAAGCCTCTGAAGGAGCTTCTTTGGAGTCCTGCTGGCTCTTGTGGGTGCGGAGCGAGCTAGGCGGACGCTGGGGTTGGCCTTGGGGAGTCGGTCGCTCTCTTCCGAGGTCCTAGTACCTCTTACGGTCTCTCAGCAGGATCCAGTCGTCCGCAAAGGTTAATCTTCAGTCTTTGCGCTCCCTTGGCTGTGCGAAGAGTCGACAGCTGGATTCCGCCATGAAAAGCCCTCGGAGGGACACCACGCTGACTCGTTCCTTTCCCGCAGATCTCGTTTGCCATCTCTTCGACCCGCACCTCGTACGCTCTCGTACCGGAATCAAGTCCCTCGTATCCCCCGCCATCGCTCTCGACTTCTCCTTTCTCCCCACCTCCCCACCTCCCATCCCTCTCGACTCCAAACGCCACTCGATCGCGGCCCAGCGTCTCGCCCTCTTCCGCATCCCCGCCCTCGTCGTCAACCACCTCCCAGGCTTTTCGTGGACCCTCGAGCACGTCCGAGGCGTTCAGAACGTCGTCAACGAGGCGGGTCGAAGCGTGTGGGTCGTCGACGTCGAGTGGACGCTCTCCGGAGGCATCTACCCTCTCACGAAGCTCCCGTTCGTAGGACCAAAGCTGCACCTCGAGCACGTCTCGAAGAGACAGATCGAGCTCGTCTTCGAGCCGCCTGCGACGAGCGAGGAGGCGGGCCGAGATTCGCCCCCCTCCGTGGACCAGAAGGGATTGTCGTCCACTCCACCAACGATCTTCACGCCGGACGAGACGAAGCATTCGCCCGAGATCGAGCTCGTTCTCACTCGCGTGTCGTACAGCGGAATCAAGGTCCCCGAGAGGTTCAAGGCACTTCCGGGGTACTCGCTCCTGTGAGTCCCCTCCTCTTCGCCATTCATAATTTCGTCCTCACCGATACCGTCCTCACAGCGCATTCCTCGTCCCCTACCTCATCGAACTCCTTCTCGCGCCGTTCTACGGACTCCTCCTCCTCCTCGGCCTCGACCACTCGTCCAGCTCCCTCTCGTCCCGCTCCTCCACTCGTCGCCGCAACCAAAAGTCCCTCGATCGCAAGGGCAAAGGCAAGGATCACATCATCCCCCCCGCCAGCCGCCACCCCAAGACCAAGGCTCACCTCGCTTCGTACGAGCGCGGAGCGTCGTCGTCCGACTCGGAGGACGGGGTCGAGTCCATCTTCGATCCCAACGCAAAGGAGTCGCGCTACCACCGCGTGATGCGTATCGGCCAGAACGTCCTCTACGACGTTCGTCGTACGCTCGAGTCGCTCGCGAGCGGGACGCGCGAGACGCGCGAGGAGTTCAGGGACCTCGTCTTTACGATCAGGAGGATGGTCATGGTCGCCGTCGAGATTGTGCTGGGCGTCGTTAGGGCTGGATTGGACGTCCTCGGTGCGGGAGTCGGTTCGGCGATTGAGGAGGGGGAGAGGATTGCGAGGGAGACGAGGAAGGAGGAGGAGGAGATGAGGCAGACGAGGGCGCAGACGAGGTACGGGAGGAGCAGTGGTCCGCCGGGGAACAACAAGAGCAGGTGAGTTTTGGAACTCGTCGTCGGCGGAGAGATTGATGGCAGAAATCGCTTCGTTACAGCATGGCGAAATCTCCTACGCTCGCGAAGCGAGTCTCCTTCAGCGTTCCAGAGGACGAGGAAAGCCCGTCCTTCTTCGTCACCAGCATCGACTCGAGCCCGCCTTCGAGGACTCCAGGATTGGCCGCCTTCTTCACCACCGAGTCGCCGTTCGTCGAGGAAGACGAGGGAGAAGACTCCCAGACGAGCGGCCTTCGCGAGCGCAACATCTTCACCTCGCGCCCACTCCGCACCGCGCAGGGACTCTACGACCTCGCGCCCGAGGACGACGACGCCTCCCTCTCGCGCCCTCGCCACCAAGGTCACCACCTCGCCTCTTCCAGCGACTCGTTCCTCCACCCCTCCGAGACGACCTCGTCCACCGAACGCCGCTTCCACCGCCGTCGCGAGGACACGCCGATCCCGGGCCACCTCTACGGCGCGCCTTTCGACGAAGAGCTCGAGACCGGGACGACGAGCCGCTGCGGGCAGCTTTCGCCGCACGCAGCGAGCTTCCCGCACCCGATGGTCGCTCAGGATACGACGTTCGTCGTCGTCAGCTCGCTCGAGACGTTCGAGGACGTCGAGGCCGAGGAGGCCGTTGAGGAGGAAGGGGAACCGGCTGGCGTTCAGGTCTCGTCGAGCTACGGCGCTCGTGTCCACGGAGAAAGCAGGCGCGAACCGTTCAGGACCGACTCGTCCCCCATCGACATCACCACTTCGAGGACGCCCTTCGCTCCCGACGTCGTCTCCCTCGCCATCGTCTCCCCTCCCCTCGTCACGGTCCCCGCCTTCCCCTCCTACTCCACCAACATGGGCCGCAGCTCCTCCCAGCACTCCATCAGCCCCGCCTTTGGCTTCAGCCCTCCCCAGAGCGGTCAGCTCTACAGCAAAGGCTCCACGAGCGGTTCCTCCTCCTTAAGCCCCATCACTTCCGGAGCTTCCCCCGTCGTCCAGAGGTCTGCCGGACCGGTCAGCTCGCCGATGGTGCACGAGAGCTCGGGGTCGGGATCGAGTCAGGCTTGGTCGAGGTTTGGGCAGCCGATGGAGGAGGTCGTGAGGAAGGAGGAGGTGAGGGCGCCGGCGGAGGGAGAGGGCGAGGGAGCGGAGGAGGAGGGGGAGAAGGCGGCGGTGAGGACTAAGGGGAGGAAGAGGAAGGGGAAGAAGAGGGGATCGTCGTCGAAGGCTTGAGGAGGGGAGGGGAGGAGGGAGGGAGGGGATTTGTTGCTTGCAGCTCGTTCGACGGTGGCTGAGCTCGAGTTGTCGTCCTTTCCTTGCTTGCGTAGCAGTCTTTGCAAAGCTGCGTTGATCTGTGTCAAACAGCAGCCCTGGTCAAGCAGACCAAGTTCAATCTTCCTCGGAGGTCGGCATCTCGGCCGTCGGCCTGTTGCGGGGGAAATGCTGGGGGAGCCTGGTTGTCGCTCCCTTGGAGTCTTGGTCCTGCACAGCTCTATTGTCCTAGACTGCGCTGGAATCTGCTCCCTTAGAAGCCTCCCTTAGACCAGCACCAGCGCCTCTCTCGACCAAGTGAGTCCGCTCAACCTCCCGCTCTCTTCGTCGTCTTACCCGCTCCTCCCAGCTCAACGCTCAACCTCCCGCCCGACCTTCCAGATGAAGCCCCACCCTGACAGCCTAGCTCCTTCGCCTATAGATCCCAGCGCGGCCTCGTCCTTCCATTCCTCTCCCTCGCACCCAGCACTGGAGCTCATGCAGAAGGTCGCCCTGGCTGGCGCCTCAAATATGGTGCGAAGAGCTCGGTTCTGGGAGGGAGGGGAAGCTGATCTCCTGTTGTGGTTAGACTGCTGCGATGGTGACGAACCCCATGGACTTGTACGTCCTCGAGCGTGCCCGGCGAGATGGACTTGCTGACTTGGTTCCACAGGGTCAAGGTGCGGCAGCAGCTCCAAAGCAAGACGGCAAACCTTCGGTCCACCAACTGGGCTCGAACGCTCGTCACGATGGTGCGAACCGAGGGCGTCCTCTCCATCTACAAGGGTCTTTCGGCGTCGCTCCTCCGCGAAGGCAGCTACAGCGGCGTGCGGATGGGGTTCTACGACATGTCAAAGGGATTCGTACTCAAGGCTCTTCCAGCGGGGTGGGGGGACAAGGACTCGTTCGGGGTCAAGCTGGCGGGAGGAATGGCGAGTGGATGCCTGGGAGCGGCGATTGCGAATCCGGCGGATCTGGTGAGCTGGATCCTCGACGGAGTGCGGAGGGGCAGCTGATGAGGACTTATTGGAACAGCTCAAGGTCCGGATGCAGACGCTGGGAGCGACTGGCAGTTTGCGGTGGCATGCGAAGGACATTCTCGACAAGAGAGGCTTCGCAGGGCTCTACCGCGCCGTCTTGCCAACGACTCTGCGCGCTGGTATCCTCACAGCCTCGCAACTCGGAGTCTACGATCATGCGAAGCACACGTGCGGTCAATTTTCTACCTCTTGCGACGAGTGCTGATTTTTCGGTTCTGCTCGCAGGCTCATGGTCGACTTCCCTGGCGTTTTCCGAGAGGGATTCTGGACTCATTTCGCGGCGAGTGGGATTGCTGGGTTTGCGTGCTCAGCGGCATCATCTCCGGGTGAGCTTTCCTTGGTCCTGGACGCGAAGAGCAGTCACTGACATCTCGCGTTTGCAGTTGATGTCGTCAAGGTGCGCTTCGCTTTTCTTCTCCTCCGCTCTTCAGTCACTAACGCGCTTGAGCAGGTTCGTATCATGTCGGACAGCACTGGGCAGTACAAGAATGCTTTCCACTGCGCCGCTCTGCTCTTGAAGAATGAGGGTGCGAACAACTTTCCTCGCTCTCCCAAAACATCTCCTGATCCAAACTTCTTTCGCAGGACCTCTGGCACTCTACAAGGGCTTCACCATGTGCTTCCTGAGGCTGTGGGAAAGTCCAAACCACTCCTCGCAGCTCGACGACCCGATCTAACGCTCCAATCTCCGCAGCCTCATTCGGTTCTGTCGCTCCTGGTGTTTGAGCAGCTTCGCAAGGCGACTGGGCTTGCACCAATTTAGACTATTTTGCTGCACGCGGGCGTAAACCACCTTGAAGAGGAATTGACCACCCTCTTCGCCGCTTGGGCCCACGAGAGACGACTAGCCCTCCTGGCGAAGTGACTGCAAGGCTTTCCCTCCCACCAAACTCGCCCAAAACAACACTCAGGCTGCAGGTAGCCCACTCCGCCCCACAGCACACCTTCTCCTTCCACCGCACCTCCCTCGCCCTCACGCGACTCCCTTCTGGTTCAACACCGACCGCCGTCCCGCTCGTCCACCGCCCTTCCCACTCGCTACCATGGGAGCCGGTCAATCGCAGATCCTCGAGGACATTGAGAAGACTTCCAACTGTTCGTCTTGCCCCCTGCCAGCTCCCGGAGAAGCCGCTCTGACGACTCTCGCGCCCCTCCCTCCTCCACGACCTCTCCTTCCCGCACGCCTCCCTCCTCGTTGATGCGCACGCTCGGAGTGCAGTCTCGGCAGCAGAAATTCAGCGATTAAAGAAGCGGTTCATGAAGTTGGACAAGGACGGCAACGGCTCCATCGACAAGGAGGAGTTTCTCCACATCCCCCAGATTGCCAACAACCCTCTCGCGAGCCGGATGATTGCCATCTTTGATGAAGAGTGCGTTGAGTCCTTCTTGTTGGGCACGGAGGAAACAGGGAGCAGTGAGGGAAGGGGTGGGAACAGCAGCTGACTGCGTTCGCTCGGTGCAGTGGTGGAGGAACGGTCGACTTCCAGGAGTTCGTGGCGGGTCTCAGTGCGTTCAGTAGTCGGGGAGAGCGGGAGGAGAAGCTCAGGTGTACGTGGATGTTCGCTCTCCTCCGCGACGATAGGCTCACGCGCGTCCCTCCTCTCTCGCCAACCAGTCGCGTTCAAGGTGTACGACATGGACCGCGACGGCTTCATTTCCAACGGAGAGCTGTTTCTTGTGCTCAAGATGATGGTGGGGAACAACCTCAAGGTGCGTTGGTGCCGCTAGCTGCTCTCTTGGTGTCGCTGACGGTTCAACCGCTCGCAGGATCAACAGCTGCAGCAGATCGTGGATAAGAGTGAGCTGCGATGACGGGTGGATCTTTTGCAGGGAAGCTGACGTGGGTAACGTAGCGATGATGGAGGCGGATCAGAACGGGGATGGCAAGCTGGACTTTGAGGAGTTCAAGGCGATGGTGGCCAACACGGATATCGCGAAGCAGATGGTGCGTTCGCCTGTCCTCTCTTTCGACGCTCAAACTAACGTTCTGCCCTCTCCAGACTCTCGAGGGTACGATCCGTCTCCCGCCTGCCCTTGTCTCCCGGAGACTGACTCCCCGCCTTCGCAGATATGTGGTAGCTCCGGTTCCATATTCTCTTTACTCGCAACAGGAATTCCTGTACCAGCAGCCCTTCCCCCAACCCGCACGTCTCCCCGTAATGCCACCTTGTCTATCTTTCGCCCTGGCTCGCAACACTGCTTGCTCGCGTTCGACTTCAGCTCTGCTTGGTTTGACTGCTGATTGGGCTTGACTGCTGCTCTTTCACCCACTGGATCCTTTGCATTTGCTTCCTTCTCCAACAGCTTACGCTTTGCTGCGCTGAGCTTGGGCACTGTTGAGGGAGAAACGTGCCTCGCCGCTTCGTCGCGACGAATCCCGGACTCCCTCCCCCCAGTATGAATCATGGCGTGAGCAAATTTACTCTGTTAGCACGACCTTAGGTGCCAGCGTGAGGAGAACAGGAACGAAGTGACGGAGTCGCGAACAAGCTCTCGAGCTCGACGCGGTTGCTGCTCCTCCTCCTTCCTCACCCCGCGATCCCCTCTCCTCCCAAATGGACATCGACGAGATCTTCAAGGCAAGTATTCTCCTGCAGGCGGAGCGGCGCCCACCTTCCCCCAGCCCTACCACCCCCCACTTCGAACATCTAGCTAACGATCCTCGCACCCCACAGCGTCCTCCCCTCCCCAAGGGCTCGACCAAGCGCAAGTTCGAAGCTCCTGTTCCCGACATGGAAGCCCTCAAGGCGCCCAGGGTGGACGCGAACGGCAAGGGCAAGGGAAGGGCTGTGACGATCAAGGAGGACGACGGGTCCGACGAGGGCGAGGACGGCCCAGATGACTCGGAGTTTGCGCCTGGGGGAGATGCCGACTACTTTGAGGAGGAGGATCAGGATGGACGGTTCTTGTGAGTCTTGCTCTCGCGGCGGGATGGGAGGAGAGGTGCTGATGGAGCCTCTGGGTTTGTGCTTGCAGCGGTGGAGGACTCAACACGATTCAGAAGCAGGTGCTCAACATCATGGAGACTGGAACGGCGAACGAGCCGGGAGAGCTCTCGCCTCAAGGGGTGCGCAAGCAGCTCCTCGCGCTCGAGAAGGGGATCAACAAGAACCGCGACATGAGGACGAAGCACGGGGATGACCCAGAGAAGTGCGTACTCCTCCCTGCGTGTACGAACTCCACAGCGCAAGCTAACACTGAATCCCGCAGGTTCGTCGACTCGGAGTTTGCCCTCCTCGAAGCCCTGCACGCCCTCCTCCTCCTCTCCTCCGCCCCGACTCTCTCCTTCCCCATCCTCCTCGAGCTCTCCACGCCCAACTCGCTCTCCGACCTCCTTTCGCATGAGAATACGGACGTCGCGATTGCTGTCGTCGAGGTTCTGGAGGAATGGACGGACGAGGAGGTGCTGGAAGGCGACGGCGAGGATGAGGATGAGGACGAAGGAGAGAAGAGGAGGGATGCGATGAGGGCGCTGGTGGAGGGGCTGGTCGAGGCTGGAGTGGTGGAGCTCGTCGTCAGTGGGCTCGAGAGGTTGAACGAGGAGGACGAGGCGGAGCGCGGTGGAGTGTTCCACACACTCGGTGAGTTTGGTGATGCGCAAGGAATTGCGGGGTGGTGCTGATGCGGTGGTCCCTTTACAGGTCTTCTGGAGAACCTCCTTTCCCTCTCGCCAAGCATCGCGACCTCCCTCCTTTCACCAAAGTCGCCCTTCCTCGATTTCCTGCTCAAGCGGATAGGCGCCGACAAGCTGTCCGCCGATCGCGATCAGAACCGGTTCTACGCTGGTGAACTCCTTTCAATCCTCTTGGGCGTCGAGGTCGAGGGCATCAAGGAGGGACGCAAGCGACTTGCAGGCTCTGGTGTCGTCGATGGGCTCCTGCGCCTGCTTTCAGTGCGCTTCTCCCCTTCCTCTCTCGTTGCGGCCGCTGATGAGCTCCACTGCATAGGTCTACCGCCGCCGCGATCCCTCAAGCGCCGACGAGCTCGAGTTCATGGAGAACGTCTTCGACGCCATCTGCTCCGCCCTCTCCGAGCCCGAAGTCAAGGCGGCGTTCCTCGAAGGCGAGGGGACAGAGTTAATGTGCCTCATGCTCAAGGAGAAGAAGCTCTCTAGGACGCGCGCGATCAAGACCCTCGACCATGCGCTCCAGGGGACGGCGGGCATCCCGCTTTGCGAGAAGTTTGTCGAAATGCTTGGACTCAAGACGCTCTTTTCGGCGTTCATGGGAAAGGTGCGTCCTATCTTGCTGCAGGCTTGCGTTTCGTGACCTCACTGTCGGCCTCTCAACTCGCAGAACGGCTCTGGAGGGAAGAAGTCCGGCAAAGCTGCGACGACGCACGAGGACACGGAACACCTCCTCTCCCTCATCTCGTCCCTCCTCACCTCCCTCGCTTCCGAATCTCCCTCGCGCCTTCGTCTCCTCGCCAAATTCGTCGAAGGCGACTACGAAAAGGTCGATCGGCTCATCGAGCTGCGCGAGGATCTCGAAGCGCGCGTCTCGGCGGTCGGAACGGCCGAGGAGATGGATCTCGACGAGGACGACTTGTACCTCGAGAAGCTCGAGCGAGGGCTGTTCTCGCTGCAGCTCGTCGACTACATCATCGCGTGGCTTTGCATGGAGGACGACGGGGTGCGTTCCTTCCTCCCTCGTTCGCTGCATCCTCGCTGACGTCTTTGTTTTGCTGCAGGTTCGGGATCACATCAAGATGCTCCTGGCGCGCAAGGATCGTTCTCTCTCAGACGTCATGCGCGTTCTCATCGAGTACCGCGAGAACGTCGGCGATACGGCGGCGGAGGAGGAGGGCGAGGTCGTCAGCGACGGGGAGGAGAAGCGGGAGATCTTGGCGAACTTGTTGACCTACCTGCAGAGTGTAGACACGTAGTAGTTGCAAGGACGTTCTTTCGAGCGCCGGCGACGTTGTCCCTCAGGGACTGGGAAGGCGAAGCTCGAGCTGCCCAAGCTTCCCAGAGAATGGAGGCGCGAGGAGACGAACTGCACGAGCATTACAGCAACAATAACTGAGCTTTCAACGTACTCCTGCGGGGAAGAAAGATAAGTCAGCGAACGATTCTTTACAGGAGAGGAGGGAGAAACGTACCTCAAACGACCACATGAGAACACTCCGCCGCCTCCGCCCATTCCGCGATACGAACGTGCAGCCCAGCCGACGACGAAAGACCTCGTACAGCAAGGGAGTTGGCGAATTCGGACACTCCCTTCGCTCCCTCGCCCTCACTGCCCCCAGTGCCTCGAGGAGTCGACAGCTCCGCTGAGCTAGCGGACCACGACGCCGAATCTCTGTCGTCGGAATCGATGGAAGGGGGTTCCGCATTCCCGCGCGCTCGTAGAACATGGCAGAAGGCGTTTTGGAGTTGGAAGAGGCGATGGGAAGGGAGGAGGAGGTGCTTTTCGTCGAGGTATCCGCTTGCGTACGTCTTGATATCAATAGCCGTCGCAGGGAGAGTCTTGAGGAAGAGTTGCACCTCTCGCGTGTGAGCACGTAGTGTTCCAGAGTAGCTCTCCTGAGGAAAAGTCAGCAAGCGCACACGAATGCGGAGGGAAGAGGACGACGCACATTCGGGGTGCGATTCGAGAGGTCCCCAATAGGTTCGAACGAAAGGGCGAGCTTTTCCCAGAGACTGTTAATCGTTGGGACGGCCAAAGAGCCGTTGGACGTGCTGTTTTTTCCGTCTCGTGACGAAGGAACGTCGCAACGTCCCAGTCGCAAAAGCGATTGATGAAGGTGAAGAACTGGGGACAGGGAGAGCGTGTCAGGAGCTGCTGCTGAAATGGAGGAGGGAGAAGACTCACGGAATCGTCGCAAGCACGGAGTCCATAAGGCATGATATGGCAGGCTTGCAGTAGGTCGAAGGTGAACCCCTCTCCCGCACGATCTTGGTGGTCGATCCATTCCAGATGTTCCCTGAAATCGCTCCCAGCGGATTCGATTTTCCGAGTAAAGGGATCTGACGAGTAGAGGACAAGGCGGAGCTGTAACGAGCAGTGGATGAGCTTGCGCTCAGCGCTGGTGAGCGAAAGCACGCACTCGTTTCCGGAATGTTCCTCGACCGACGCGACTTGAGGAGGAGGAGGAGGGAATGGAGCCGGAGGTGGCTGAGGACGTAGGAGTACTGCGATACCTGTGACCGAGGACTAGGAGCAAAGTCAGCAGGGAGCCAGCGGTGGGATCGAAACAACGCACATCGCTTGACATTGATGTAGCTCGAGAGTCCCTTCTCCTCCAGCGTTGCGACCTTCTGCTCCTCCGAATCGCTCGACGTCCAGACTTTTAGGACTTCCTGAGGAATCTCGTCGCTTTGGGCACAGAGGATAGTTCCACGCAGGTAGTTCAACGCCGCCCAGGATCCCGACTCGGTCGCTGCCTTGTCCCTCGCAGCTACGACCAGGTCGTATGCTTCCCGAGCGTGTCTTCCCAAGCTTCCAATCTGCTTCCCTTCTACTCTCTCCCTCCTCTGGTCCTCCGCCGCCGCCGCCGCCTCCTCCCGGCCAAGCCTCGCCTTCATCTCCTTCGCTCGCACCGCCTTCTCCCTCGCGCGGTCAGCGGCTTCTCGAAGCCCCTGCTCCTTCTCAGCTGCCTCCTCTTCCTCCTCCAGGCCCGTCATCTCCTTGAACGCTGCCTGTCGCTCGCTTCCTCCGAGGAGCTTCGGGGAGGGCGGTGACGCGAGATCGAGAGCGGCAAGAGCGTCGCTTGGGGGCTCCTGAGCTGAGAGTGCATCCGTATAGATGATCGAAGGCGTATCAGGGGAGGGGAAGAGGAGCGTACGTCGAGGTGGGGTGGTGAGGTCGTGGGAAGTGGACGGCGAACTGGTCGAGGGCGCGGGCGTGCTGAGGGAGGGAGGGGCGGCGGTGGCGAGTAGAAGGGTCGCAGTACTGCTAGTGCTGAGTCTCGGATCCTTGAAAGGAGGATCCATACCGATGAGGGCGGAACGAGGACATGAGCGGAGGAGAGAGGACGCGGAAAGTAAACAAAACAACTCTGCGCTCACGCAGGGTACGACGGCGCAGTACGAGCACCTGCTCGCCCTAGCGTCTCCGTGTACACTTGTAAAGATCCCTACAAGCTTGGCCACCTACGCTGCAGAGAGAGAAAGCTGTGCTCTGAAAGAAGCTCCTCTCTCGACGTCGCCAAACTTCTCTCTTGCCCTCTCCCCAACCTCGTCGCCAGCGATGACAAGCAAGAAAGAAGTGGGGACGACGCGCAACCTAACCGACCTCCTCCCTGCCTCCTCCTCCGCCACCACTGTCCACCTTCCTTCCCCTGACGTCCTAGTCGCTCTCCTGGCCGCTCGGTATCGACAGGAGCACACGTCCACCTACGTCGGCGACTCGACCCTCGTCGTCCTCAACCCTCTTCGAACTCTCTCCGATGTCAACGAGGCGAGCAAGGCAGAGTACGAGGATCGGGCCTACAAAGTGCGAGCAGGAGCAGGCGGCGAGGAGGTGCAGCCACACGCGTACGACCTAGCCTGCCGCGTGTACCTGGTGATGAGGAGGACAGGGGAGACTCAGGGAGTCGTCTTTAGGTGTGTGCTGGGCTGGGAGAGGGACGCAGGCGGTAGCTAACGTCTTCGATGGTGGGCAGCGGACTCTCCGGCTCAGGATCATCGACCCAGCAACACCTCTTCACTTCCCAGCTCCTCCGCCTCTCCACGTTCGGCAAGAAGGAAGCCCGCGTCGCAGAGCAAGTCCAAGCCCTCGAAACCGTCCTCTCCTCCTTCGGCTCCGCCAAAACCCTTCTGAACCCGTCTGCCTCACGCCACTCCACCTTCCTCGAGCTACACTTCTCGGCAGCAGGTCGACTAGCAGGAGCAAAAGTTCTTGCCTTTGGGCTCGACAAGTCGAGAGTGCGCAAGCTTGCGAAGGAGGAACGGACCTACCATGCCTTCTATCAGCTCCTGGCTGGCGCGACGAACGAGGAGCGGACCGCCCTGTCGCTCTTGGACGACCTCACCTCCTACTCCCTCTTCCAGACGTCCGGATGCTACCACCTCCCCGCTGGCCCCGGCTCCGACGACTCGATCGCCCTCGAGGAGCTGCGAGCGGCGATGAAGGTCTTGGGCTTCAAGCCCCGACACACCTCCGCCATCTTCCGCCTCCTCTCCGCCATCCTCCTCCTCGGTAACGTCACTTTTGAAGATCGCGGCGAGCGCGATCTCAGCTCGGAATCGGCCTGGGTCGCGAACCGCGAAACCCTCGACGTCGTCGCAGAGCTCCTCGGCATCTCCTCCACCGACCTCGAGCGGGGCCTCACGAATCGCGTTCGATGGGTCAGGAAGGAGATGTGCGCCGTCATCCTCAACGCCGAAGGCTCAGCCGACCAGCGCGACTCGCTCATGGCGTCCCTCTACTCGATCCTTTTCGCCTTTATCGTCGAGACGGCGAACCACAAGATCTTCCCCGGGGACGAGGTCATCGCGGAGCTCCAGAGTCAAGGAGGATCGAGCATCGTTCAGCTCGACGCGCCGGGCTTCAACTCGCGCGTTCAGGATCGACCAGGAGCAGGCGCGCTCCTTCGCGCGCTCAACGGCTTCGACGAGTTCGAGGCCAACTACCAGAACGAGGTCGTCCAATTCTGGCTCGCCGAGCACGAGTTTGACGGCGACTCGGGGATCGCGGCGAGAGCGCAGGAGGACGGCGTTCGTCTCGCGGATGTCATCCCGCCCGACGGCTCCGCGAGGATCGAGCTGCTGCGAGGAGGTCGAGTCGGCGGCAAGGCGGATCGCAAGCCCGGAGGACTCCTCGGCGGACTCTCGAAGACGTGCGTGACCGTGCGAAGGGGAGCGTCGGCCGAGGAGGCGGACGCAGAGTTGCTCAAGGGGATGCGCGCTCACTTTGGCGACCACACCGCCTTCGTGTCTCAACCCGGAGGACCTGGAGCGCGCTCGGCGTTCGGCATCTCGCACTACGCTGGCGTAGTCGCCTACGACGCGACGGGATTCGTCGAGCATGACCTGGACGCCCTCGACCCCGAGTTCGTCGCCCTCCTACGATCCTCGGACGATGGCTTCATCTCGAAGCTCTTCTCAGGACCCTCCCTCGCCGCCGAAGTCCACCCCCTCGACGACAACATCATCGTCGCCGCCCAAGTCTCCAACCAACCCCTCCGTCGACCTACTCCCGTCAAGTTGTCCCCCGCCATCACTCCCAGCGACATCGACTTCACCGCGCCCCTCCTCGACCCTCTCGAGATCCACCCCATCTCCTCCCAGATCAACGCCACCCTCTCTCAGCTCCTCAACCTCCTCGAACGAACGCACGTCTGGTCCGTCATCTCCCTTCGTCCCAACGACTCCGGCCAAGCGGGAAACGTCGACACTCGCCGCCTCCGCGCCCAAGTCTCCGCCTTCCTCCTCCCCGAGCTCGTCGCCCGCAAAAAAGTTGACTTCATCACCGATGTCGACCACGAGTCCTTCTGCGATCGTCACGGCATCGCTGGAGCAGGTCCGTCGGCAGTGCAGGACTTCCTCACGAGCTTGGGACTCGGTCAGCCGAGCGACTTTGCGCTAGGGAACCACCGCGTCTGGCTCTCCTACCACGCCTGGCGAATCGTCGAGGACCGCCTTCGAGCGAACGAGCCTCCGGAGACGCGGAGAGCTCCCGAAGCCGACGGGGAGGGCAACCTCACTCGCGCTGGCGACCAAGGCTTCCGTCCTGGATTCTCGGCGTCGCACAGCACTTTTGGCGGAGACTGGGCTGCCGAGCCGGGAACCCCAGGGTACGGAGGGACCGACAGCGCGGACGACTTGCTCCTCAGCGGAGGAGGGACGACCAACCCTTACGCTCAAGGTCGAGGCGCAGATCCCTACGGCGCGCAAGGCAACTACCTCTCGGCGCCGACGCGGTACGTTCAGGCTTCGCGGGAGCAGAGCGACGTCTGGGGATCGGACAAGGAGGCGCCGGCGGGGTTCACGCCGCAGCGCACGAAGGAGGGGGTCATTGGCGCCGATGGGATTCCGCAGGAGGGACCGGACGTCTTGGTCGAGGAGGTTCCGGCGAGCAGGGGGAGGAGGACGTGGGTCATCATGGTCTGGGCGTTGACTTGGTGGATCCCGAGCATCTGCCTCAAGTACCTCGGAAGGATGAAGCGTCCTGACGTTCGAATGGCTTGGAGGGAGAAGGTGCGCTCGCTGCCTGCTGCTGCTTGCTCGGATCCGTGCTGACCGTTTTCGTTCCGCAGGTCGCTCTCTGCATGCTCATCGGCCTCTTCTGCGGCGTCGTCATCTTCTGCGAGTCCCTTTGCGCGTGCTTTCCCTTCCATGCTGACTTTGCACCTTCGCAGACATCGTCGTCTTCGGCAAGCTCATCTGCCCCAACTACGACAAGGCCTGGAACACGAAGGAGGTCGGGTTCCACACGGGGACGTCCGACTACTGGGTGTCGCTTCGAGGCAACGTCTACGACTTGACCAAGTTCTACAAGCTTCAGTGCGTCGCTTTTTTGTTCTCGTCCTCGATCGAGGCTAACCCAATTCGTTCGCAGGCATAGCGACATCACCGGCAACCCTGTCACGACAGACGACATGATGTGAGCGAGAGAGCGAGGAGTGGTTGGCTCTCGAAGCTTCGGTGCTGATGCTCGTTTGCAGGGCTTTGGCTGGTCTCGACTTGGAGGGCTACTTCCCAATGTGGGTACTCGTTCTCTGAGCGCCTCCTGCACCTCGCTGACGAACTTGCTTGCAGCCCGCTCACCGCTGCGTGCCCCGATCTGGTCACCGACCCGACTCTTGCGATGCAGTTCTTGGTGAGTTTTTCGCCGTGGCGTGCTCGTTCGCCGTCGCTCACCTTGACTCCCACGCAGAACTTCACCGCCGACGTTCCCAGTGCGGTCCACTTCCTGGCGCGCTTCGACTCGAAACTGACTCCTCCCCCTTGCAGCCGCCATCCACACGTCGGGTTCTCAGCAAAGTGTATCCAGCTCGGAGCTCTACCAGTCGGACTGGTACTTCTCGACCTTCCTCCCGAAGATGACTACGTTCCGCAAGGGTCCGCTCGTCTGGGCTCCGAAGAAGGTTGCGGCCGAGGCGGAAGGTGCTGGCCGACTTTGGGCGATTTACGAGGGCAGCGTCTACGATCTTTCGTCGTACTTCAACACCGTGCGTACCACTCGCTTCTCTCCGCGTTCGCTTCCCACTCACAGCGCCGGCTTGCAGATCACCCTCGTTCCGAACAACGCTGGCTACGCCTTCCTCGACACGGAGCTCTCGAACCTCTGGCAAGGACAAGCCGGTACCGACATCACCACTGCGGTCAAGGAGCTCAACATCGACGCGGCGACGCTCGCCACCAACATGGCCTGCATCGAGACGCTCTTCTACCAGGGCGACACCGACTTCCGCCTCACGCCGCGGTGCCAAGTCCAGCCGTACCTCCTCCTCACCTTCTCAATCATCCTCGTCGCCGTCATTCTCGCCAAGTTCCTCGCCGCTCTCCAGCTCGGCTCGAAGCGTTCTCCCGAGCTTCGAGACAAGTTCGTCATTTGTAAGTCGCTCGCCCTCCCTTCCGCACGGCGTTGCTGAGGACCTCGGCGTCGCAGGTCAAGTCCCTTGCTACACCGAAGGAGAAGAGAGCTTGAGGAAGACGATCGACTCGCTCGCGACGCTGACCTACGACGACAAGCGCAAGCTCCTCCTCATCATCTGCGACGGCATGATCATCGGCTCCGGAAACGATCGCCCAACCCCTCGCATCGTTCTCGACATCTTTGGCGTCGACCAGGACGTCGACCCCGATCCTTTGATGTTCAAGTCGGTCTCTGAGGGATCGAAGCAGCTCAACTACGGCAAAGTCTGGAGCGGCTTGTACGAGATCGACGGCCGTGAGTCGCTCGATGCCCTTCGACTGCGCAGCTACTGATGCCCGGTCTTCGCAGACGTCGTTCCTTGTGCGCCAAATCTCTCCCCCCGTCGTCGAGCCCCATCTAACCCTGTCTCGCAGACATCGTCGTCGCCAAAGTCGGTCGCCCCTCGGAACGCTCTCGACCTGGCAATCGCGGAAAGCGAGACTCGCAGATCCTTGCGATGCGCTTCCTCAACCGCGTGCACTTTGACAGCGAGATGTACCCGCTCGAGCTCGAGATGTACCACCAGATCAAGAACGTCATCGGCGTGAATCCCCAGCTTTACGAGGTGCGTTCCTTCGCCATCTCCATCGTGCCGAGCTGATTTCTCTTGAGCCAGTACATGCTCGTCATCGACGCCGATACCAGCGTCGCAGCTGATGCTCTCAACCGTCTGGTCTCGTGCACCGCCGACGACTCGAAGATCATCGGCATTTGCGGAGAGACGAAGCTCGAGAACGAGCAAGCTTCTTGGTGGACTATGATCCAGTGAGTTCACCTTCTTTACCACGGTCGAGCACGACGCTGACCTGTCGTCCAGGGTCTACGAGTACTTCATCAGCCATCATCTTTCGAAGGCGTTCGAGAGTTTGTTTGGATCCGTCACCTGTCTTCCTGGATGGTGCGTTCCCATCTTCCGTCGCTTCTCAAGGTCCTGATGAGCATTTTTCAGCTTCACGATGTATCGCCTGCGATCTGCCGACAAGGGCAAGCCCCTGCTCATCAGCTCGCTCATCATCGACGAGTACTCCGAGGTCAGCAGCTTTTTCGCAGTCTTCGTCGTCCACCTGCTGATCCGTTGTTCGTGCAGTGCAACCTGGACACACTGCACAAGAAGAACCTCCTCTCCCTTGGCGAGGATCGCTACCTCACGACGCTCATCCTCAAGCACTGTGAGCCTCTCTACTGCCAACCCGCTTCGGACCAAACTAACGAAGACCGTCGCAGTCCCCAACTACAAGACCAAGTTCACTCCGGACGCCCTCGCGATGACTGTCGCACCTGATCGCTGGTCCATCCTGCTCTCCCAGCGTCGCCGATGGATCAACTCGACGGTCCACAACCTCGCCGAGCTGATGTTCCTGCCCGACATGTGCGGCTTCTGCTGTTTTGGCATGCGATTTGTCGTCATGATCGGTGCGCCCTCTTCCCCCGTATGCGCTTGCCGCTCGCTCACAAATCGCGCAGATCTCGTCGGAACGCTCATTCTGCCGGCCACGTTCGTGTACCTGGTCAGTCTTTGTTCAACCCCCCTCGTGCCTACATGCTAACCGAAATCGCCCAGGTCTACCTCATCGTCACCGTCTCTACGGGATCGTCAGCAGTCCCAATGATCTCCCTTGTCATGCTTGGTGCTGTGCGTCGTTTGCTCTTTTGCTCGGATCCACACTGACCCATCATCTCAGGTCTACGGACTTCAAGCGATCGTCTTCCTGCTCAAGCGACAGTGGCAGTTCATTGTGACCTTCGTTCGAACCCATCCTCTGGACCTCTTCGCTAACCACCAACCTGCAGGGATGGCTCGTCATCTACATCGTGCGTGCAGCTTTCCCAGCCCGCTGGAGCCCGCGCTGACGACCTTTGCAGCTTGCCTACCCTATCTACAGCTTCATTTTGCCGGTCTACAGCTTCTGGTGCTTCGACGAGTGAGCCGAGTCCCCGCTGCTGCTCCCGAACCACCAGCTGACGAGTGTTCTCGTAGCTTTACATGGGGATCCACCCGCGTTGTCGTCGGCGAGGGCAAGTCGAAGAAGATCCTCCAGAACGAGGACGAGGCATTCGACGAGAGCTCGATCCCGATGAAGAAGTTTGCCGGTGCGCTTCCTCAGCAGGCTTTCGCTCGGAAGCATAACTGATCGCTTGCCATTCGCAGACTACCAAGCCGCACTCATCGACGACGACGGTCGATCGATTCACTCGGTCGAGTCTCGCCGAACCCAGTCCACCGCCGGCTTCTCCCTCGCCACCAAGCACCAACTTCCAGCAGGCTCATACCAGGGCGGAGCTGACTACTACCGCGACACGACCCACTCCCGCACCGGCTCCCGCACCACGTTCAACCAGTACCCGAGCGCGCAGGGCATGCCCTCGTTCGGCTACGGCGCAGGACCCGGAAGCGCGCACGGAGGATCCGAGTTTGGCTACGGTGGAGGGTTCGTCGCTCCTCTCGCGCAGCGCCAGAGCCAGATGAGCTTTGCGCCGAGCCAGATGAGCTTCGCACCTCCGTCGGCGCCCTTCAACCGACGCGACTCGCACATGTCGGGCTTGTCGGGCTACGGAGGCTTCCCTCAGGGCGCGCCCAGCGTCTACTCGATGAACCCTTTCACGTCGTCCAACCCCGCTACCCTCGGCGTCAGCGGAAGCTCGAGCCCGACCGACGTGGAGATTGTCGCCACGCTCAAGTCGTACCTCGCTCATCAAGATCTCGTGCGTCTTCTCTCACCTTTCTCCGTTGCGACTTTGCTGACCTCCCATCCTTTCCTTTGCCAGATGCAAGTCACGAAACGATCAGCCCGCGAAGGCATCGCGGCGCTCTTCCCGAACGCCGACCTCGCACCCAGGAAGGACTTTATCAACTCCTCGATTGACGGAGTCCTCCAAGGACGATTGTAGACCCCCCTTCCCTTTCTACGTACACAAACGGACACTCTCTTCGACTGGACACTGCATTGCATTTGTTTTCGGACTCGACTGGCTCATCGACGGACCTGCTCCTCCACAGACCCCCTGGCGCGCTGCGACGTTTCGAGTTTGCCTTCTCCTGCTTTTGTCGAGCTGCCTCTGCTTCTTCTCCTCCTCACCAGCATGGCTTTCTTCTCACTCAAGTCGCTCTTTCTTCTCGCCGCGCTGCTCTTCTCTTCCTCCGTCGTCGCCTCCCACAAGTGTGAGTCTCCCTCCCGCTTCGGCTGCTCCTGCTCAAGAAGCCTACGCCCGAGATCTTGCTCCTGAAACCGTCCCCCCAGTCACTTTCGTCAACCACTGCTCCTACCGAGTCCGTCCCGTCGTTGTGAACGTGGCTTGCATCTTCACGACCTGCACGTGAGTTCCCCCTCCCTCCTCTTCTCTGATCTCGACGACTGACGGTTCCTTTCGAACAGAGCTGCAGAGAAGAAGAATGCGGCTATCCATTAGTACACTGGAGCTCAGGTTGGCTACCTCGCACCAGGAGCGACCAAGTCGTTGCAGATTTCCGACAAGGTGAGCAGTTGGAAAGGAAGAATGGACGTGCTCGCTGACCTCGAGGGGAAGTGGCTGGGCAGGATCTTCGACCAGGATGTACCTGTGGGAAGCTCGGGGATAACTGCTCGATGGGAGAGTTCAATCTCGATACGGGGAGCGTCTGGACGCCGCAAGCGGTGAGTTCTCTGGCGACCGATCGTGCGGAGCGAGACTGATGCGAGCTTTTTCTTCGCAGTACGATTTGAGCAACATCCAGGCACGAACTCTTCGAACGATCGTGATGCTCGAAGGCTGATGATTTGGCGTCTGCAGGGCTTCACTCAGTCCCTCCAGCTCCGAGCTGAAGGCTGCGACACCGTCACCTGCAAGACGAAGAACTGCGCCTGCTCGCAGGCCTATCCCATCGGCGTGCGTTTCTCTTCCAGTCAGTCCCAGGGGTGTAGCTAAGGATGCTTTCGACAGGACCTGAGCGGCTGTGGGAATGATTCCCCAGTTCGAGGATGCGGAGCAGGGAACAAGGCGTTCAAGATGACTTATTGTCCTTAGCTTCTACTCCCTACCCCTCCTTCCCTTTCTCTTCCCTTCTGTCCTTGAGGACAAATAAACCTTGATGCTTCCAATTCGCTCCCTGGGGACGGAAACGGTCGAGAGCGAGTCTGGCGCGAAGAGGAAGCGGGAGATCTGGTCAAGCTGCAACGGGACGGAGTTGTTCAAGCAGAAAGTCTCGCTGCTCTCAGTCAAACCTCAGTGACTCTGAAGACAGGAAGGACTCTTCCAACGGGGGCGAGAGAGGTGGAAGAGAAAAAAGGCCCCTAAACTTCGCTGATCCCGCAGTTTCGGCGCATCTTCTTCTTCCTCCTCCTCCTCCTCCCCCGCCCTGCTGCACCAAGGCGTTTGGCGATGGCGGACGACGGCTTTGACGACGGTCTCACTCTCCTTCTCTCCTCCCTCTCCCTGTCTCCAACGACCTCACCTCTCTCCGACGAGCTCGAAGCCCTAACCGCCATCTACTCGAGCACCACCTCCCCAGCTCTCCGCCTACACACTCCCCCTCCCCAAGCCTCCTCCCGCATCCCCCCCTCCCCCCCCCCCCCCCCCCCACCCCCACCCCCCCCGCCTCTCCCCCGCCGCCCCACGCCCCCCCGGGCCCCGGGTCCCCCCCCCCCCCCCCCCCTCTCCCCCCCCCCCCCCCTCCCC